>JAEAOA010002325.1:1762500-1847500 GCA_016746295.1 Potamilus streckersoni
AGTATTAATTGGTTGTCTCATTGACACCTCATCGAAAGAGCAGTAAATAAGAATAAGAGCTTATTTGTCAGTTTGATTTAATAATCTTTTTAACCCACCACGCCGTGTCATAAATTTAAAATGTCATAACAATAAAATGAAGTAGTACTTGTAATGTCTCTCGTTCCATAAGCTCGCTTTGTTGCATAACATAAATCAAATCGATATGCAACGTCTTGCGTAAAGTTTCGTTTGACCCTCGACTTTGTGAACACACTCTAGGATTACACCCCCTCGCTAGTCTAGGTTTTGTGAATTAAAACATTTATTTTCGAGAAGTTAATGACATTTAAGATGTAGATTACGCATTGTGCCAGTAATATCACATTCCCTGATAAAGATGGATAAGGGGAAATATGATAAAATTTGGAATAATTTGTTTTGTCTTCAACGCAGGGCTGCTACAACGTATTGGACATGGTAGACAAACTAACGCCAGTTTTATTTTACCTTATGTAGAATCCGTGTAAAAAATGCAATTCTGCATTATAAGGTGAAGTCAGAGAACTCTGATTCTAGATTAAAATATTATATTTACAGTTTTGTTTTGCTATTAGAATGCGCGTTCTAATCTTGCGAATCCTTTTGTGTCGAAGAAATTTGCATTTCAATTCATAAAACCTGAAAACAAAACACTGATGGAGCTTTTATCCGTCCTGTTTTATTATAATATATACATTAATAATTTCATAAATGCACATTGCAAAACAAGTGGAAAGATTCATTCTTATATATATATATATATATATATATATATATATATATATATATATATATATATATATATATATATATATATATATATATATATATATATATATATATATATATTCCTCCTACTTCACATCATGATCATCGTCGTCGTTGTTGTTGCCATCATCATCGTTATCATCATCATCGTCGTCATCATGATCATCGTCATCATTTACATGTATTCCCTTTTCTTCATATATCCATTCTGGAACAAAATCTAATAGATAAAGGAACCCTCGTTGTATTGGATTCTAAGTAATAAGTTTACAAACCATACAAGCGGTTCCAAAAATAAGTCATGTCGGAAAAATGAAGTCCCAGTTTAGTCCAAGTTCGTCTCAAAATCTTTATAGAAATAAAGTTTTTGCATTCTCTTTTAGCAACAAAGACAATTACTTCTTAAAAATGTAAAATAAAATCTGCCTAATATATTTTGCTACTCTTTCTTTTCTGTATGAGTTTTGCAGTTGTAGGTGTTACATGTCATGCTACGATTGCTTTTGTTCTCAACAAATAACACATTAGTTTGCGTCTATCTATATAAGGTAACATTGTAGCACAAAAATATATAAAGAATTATATCTATGAATTTCCGCTTTAGCTAAGTGCAATTCGTTCTTTTAAATGTACAGAAAATTAAAACAGAGTAATTACCTACATCTCAGCAATTGATTTTGATAGGCATATATACTGGTTCTTTTTCCCCCTCACGACGCTTGCTGCCGTGGTTTATCGCTATGATATGTATCTTTCCGTGATAAATAGCAACCCGATTCTGATGCAGTAGTAGTCTGATTTATTCGTTGAGTAGTGGAGTACTAATCGCAGCAAGCATCGAGGACACACGGTGCTAATTATATGGAAGATTTGTGAACCAGTCTAGAAATGGATGAAGAAATAATAGAGTATATACGGGTTTGGTGGTCCATATTTGGTTAATAATGAAAAGTAAAATTTTAGTAAAAAATATCTTTTGAAAGCTTATCCTATGTGTAATTTTAAAAAAAAAATATAGACAAATTTCTATTGATTCAGTTTTAGTATTTTTAAAGACTTGACTTAGGATTATTCAATAATGAAAGTAGCACTTGATTTGTTTGGTGCAGAATCAATAACATGTGTTTCATGCACATGTAGGTCAAAAAAATGCCGCGGTTCATATGGTGTTCTCCACACAGAAGCTTGCACCAATTATAGCTGTGCATGGAGAAATATAGGTCTGATCATCAGTACCCAGAAATTTTAAGTTATTGAATTTGATATATGATGGTGTTTCCATACGTTTACTATGGGAGTTGAATTAGTACCGTGATTCCTCCAGAGATAACCCGCATCGCTCCTTTATCTCCCTTGGTTGCCTGAACATATTTTCTCGTTTCAAACGAATCGCTTGATCCAGTACAACTTTCACAGTATTTGAGCGAGCCTCTGAAATTTTCTTTTCAAATACGATCGTTAAAACTGACACTTTCATTTATGAGCTGCAGTTTGCTATATTGTCTTGTTGGTGACATTTTTATTTTATGTTACTACTTCATTAACGCAGTCACGGGTGGAAAAGAATATATCGGATTGTCTCCCGTGGCCTGCGTCAATATAGGACACAATTATATGTTGTCTCCAGGCTGCGCGGACCGGCTTCATACTGCTGAGGGGGGGGCATATCCATCGGCATAAGGAAAGCCCGTTTTGGTTATGGTGCTTTACGGCACAGCAAAATATGAAGATAATGTTGAAACACCTGGAACAAAGTGACTTGACCAAAGGCTTAACCCCACCCACCACCCACATTATTTTCTGGGAATTAGCGGCTCTCACAGTCAAAGCGCATTCCATTACTGGTGAGTATATGACTACGAGTGGGAAATATGATAAGAGGATTAGGACCAACAAGATGTAATTCAAACATTTGAAGCTATTGACAGTTGATCTACGTCACTATTATGCTAAACTAACCATTGTTGTTGACCATAAGATTATTCGTATCCCCCCTCTGTATCTTCTATCTCTCTGTTTCTATCCATGTCCGTGTCTTTATGTCTCTGTTTCTGTCTCCTTCTCTGTCTGTCTCAGTCTCTGTCTTTCTCGATCACGATCTCGACCATTGTCGTTCGCTATGGTGAAATACGAGGCATGCGATGATGTCTCAGGATATATGATGATAACACTGAGACTTTTTTGTTTGTTTTGTAAAGTTTAACAAAATTTGTCACCTCATAACAGGCTATATGTGGCGGCCAGTATATTTGGTCAAGGAGAATGAGAGAAGATACAGGGATGAACTACCCACCCAGGGGAAGCTACTTGCAAATCTTCTAGGATACTCTCGCTGGCCTACCTGAGACCTGAACCCACACGGACACGGGTGAGATGGTAGTGATCTTTAAAGGCGAGTTCCTTCGATCAATCGACCACTAGAGGCCTCCTTAAATTTGACAGACAGCCCGAAAAACGGATAGAGACAGACAGACAGACAAAGAGACAGACAGACAGAGAGCAAGACAGAGCGAGACAGACACATACAGACAGAAATAAAAATCGAGACAGACAGAGTGTTGAAAAAAGAGAGACAGACAGACAGTGATATCGATTAAAAAAAGTAAAACTGACATGCTGATTCAACAAGCAGCATTTAGATAGATAGAGAGTGATTATGGACATTTTTGGTGATGTTAATATTTAGAAATGTAATCTTATTTTCGCTTAAAATTACCGCATCAGATGAATTAGGAGCACGTGTCACCTATCCAAGAAATTGACAGTTTTACTTCTTTCCCAGAAAATACATGAATGGAACTGGGCGCAAGATTATATATATATATAGCAAGATTATATATATATATATATATATATATATATATATATATATATATATATATATATATATATATATATATATATATATATATATATATATATATATATATATATATATATATATATATATATATATAGCAAGATTATATATATATATATGTATGTGTGTTTGTGTGTCTGTGTGTGTCTGTGTAGTATGTTCGCTGTATCAAAGATATACCACGAGATGTATAAATGAACACACATCAAAGAGTGTATCCGTTACAAAATATAACTCTATTCCTTTTGTGGCTATTCACAGTCACCATTGCATACTGATAAGTTGATTGTTTGCTTTTTAATTTCCATTTTTCTTCATATTAATTACATCAATATAATACACACTTATGATTTAAACATGAAAGATGGCTTGAATAATAGAAAGTAGAGCACTACAAACACAAGGCTAGCTACGCCATTCACATGAACGCTAAGCAATTCACTTTCCAATTTATAGAAATTAATGTGGAATGGAAACTAAGCAAAATGATGAACCAACAAGAGGGAAAATAAAATATTTCAATTCATCTAAAGTTGATTTAAGTTATTATTCTGCTTTAGTAACAGTACCACCAACCATAAATACACACGCAGTACACAAAGATATATATATATATATATATATATATATATATATATATATATATATATATATATATATATATATATATATATATATATATATAATTCAGTAAATGATCCAAATGATCTTATTAATCATGCTGAGAAACAGTGCTGTGTAAACACTTTGCTATATCAGTAATCTGGATCAATGGCAACTGATGGGATCAAATCATATTTCTCTACCGAGAATCAGTGCTTAGTATTGTGGGTAAAATCTAACATTTGGTCCCATTAATTGGATGCAAGGACAAAAGAAAGACTTGATTAAGCACACTGTAAATGGGTATGTCTGTAAATTAATCTCTTTTAGTGGACAATGTCCATGAAATAGTCAAAACTGTCATTGAGACGTCTTTCCGCTGCCACAAAAAGTGAAAACACTAGGAATGTAAGGGGAATGTAATCATTTTTGGATGTACAGTGATCCGTCATCGACACTTTCTGCCGACATATGAAGCGCACGAATAACACATTGACATATTGTAAATATTTTCAATTGACTCTCTCTCTCTCTCTCTCTCTCTCTCTCTCTCTCTCTCTCTCTCTCTCTCTCTCTCTCTCTCTCTCTCTCTCTCTCTCTCTCTCTCTCTCTCTCTCTCTCTCTCTCTCTCTCTGTGCCTGGTGCATAATGCTAAGTACCCGGTTATTTTTAAATTTGATAAATTGTTGCACCACCTGTTTCGATATAATAAAACTAATGTCATGCCAAGCATGACGTTTCACCTCTACTAAGATAGTTCTCATTTCTTTGGAAAACAGAATCTAAAATTTAGCTCAACCAACGAAAATGTATACACCAAGTCTGAAACTTTTATTCACGTCAAGTCATCGGTAGTCACTGGAGGTAATGCCCAGGCATTAATGATTTGTGTAATTTCCTGTATTTTTCTTAATGTTTCCAGTTGCAAGTAAGAACATTCAACAAAAAAGGATTTCAACGTTATCTTTGAACAACGTACCATAGACTGTGATGTCGTCGAGATGTTGTAAGATTAATTTTATTTATCTACATCGAAGAGAAACAAAACACTAATTGCATATATATATATATATATATATATATATATATATATATATATATATATATATATATATATATATATATATATATATATATATATATATATATATATATATATATATATATATATATATATATATATGATTCAACATAGACTGCTAATTATATTTAAAATCTAAAATCTAACTTTGCTGAAAAGTATTTCTGACGTCACAGGAAGTAATTGTGTCTTCGGTGCAGTTTGCACGGACTGGTGGTTCTTTCATAACTACAACAGGAAAAAAATATAATACAAATAGCTCTTATATCAACATTTGAATTTTATTTTATATTTTGTTTGCTCCTTGTCGCAACAATTGGAAAGGTTTTTATGTTATTTTGTATATCTTGTTGCGTTGCAATGCTAGCGACTTTTATTTTCCTCTCACGTGGAATAATAAAATTTAAGTTTTTACCAGATTGGTTGCCTCACAAGTATGACGTTACTTTTGATACTTTTTTGCACCTTTACACCTTTCCTGGTGTAAATCTTGCCTACTTGGCGAATATATGTCAGCCGTTGCTTCACGTATATTTCCTCCTTTTGCCACTTTTTATGTACGTTTTCGAAATTTCAAATTTCAGTAATACCTCTCTTGCGCCTCACGAATAAAAATATGATATTTCCTTGACAGTGTGTAGATTTATTTCCATTTGTAACTTTTAGAAATTTCTCTCCAAAAAGTATCGAAAAATCGAATGACTAGTTGTTAAATCAGTCACAATTATTTTCAGTATAGTTTTAAAACATTGTTCTTTGATTTAATCTAGACTTTTGACCTCTTTCACTGGGGTAGGTTAAACTAGTCATTAAAGAATTTCCATGTCAATTAGTGAATGTTTGGAATCGAAAAATTCACCCTGCTGGAATATAATTGTAAATGTACGTCGACTCTTTGCCTGGACTGCAATATAAGGTCACTGCAACATTGCCGGTAATAACTGTATCATTAAGAGGTGTAATTACGTGAAACTGTATAAACAGGACGTTTAATATTGTAAAACTGCATCATTATGACGTTTAATAATGTAAAACTGCATCATTATGACGTTTAATAATGTAAAACTGCATCATTATGAAGTTTAATAATGTAAAATAATATCATTAGGACATTTACTAATGTAAAAGTACATCATTGGGACGATTAATAATGTAGAACGGTATCACTATGATATTTAATAATGCTAAAAGGAATCATTGGGACATTTAATAATGTAAAAATGTATCATTAGGTCATTTAATAATGTAAAACGATATCATTGGGGCGTTTAATAATGTAAAACGGTATCATTGGGACGATTAATAATGTAGAACGGTATCACTATGACATTTAATAATGCTAAACGGCATCATTGGGACATTGAATAATGTAAAACGATATCATTAGGTCATTTAATAAAGTAAAACGATATCATTGGGGCGTTTAATAATGTAAAACGGTATCATTGGGGCGTTTAATAATGTAAAAAGGTATCATTGGGGCGTTTAATAATGTAAAAATGTATCATTAGGTCATTTATTAATGTAAAACGGTATCATTGGGGCGTTTAATAATGTAAAACGGTATCATTAGGTCATTTAATATTGTAAAACGGTATCATTGGGGCGTTTAATAATGTAAAACGGTATCATTGGGGCGTTTAATAATGTAAAACGGTAACATTGGAGTTTAATAATGTAAAACGGTATCATTGGGGCGTTTAATAATGTAAAACGGTATCATTGGGGTATTTAATAATGTAAAAATGAATCATTGGGGTGTTTAATAATGTAAAAATGTATCATTGGGGCGTTTAATAATGTAAAAATGTATCATAAGGAAGATGTGCAATCATGTGTAATCATGTAAAACACGTGTCATTAAAACGTGTGAACGTGGAAAACGGTATCGGTAAGACGTGTGATCCTGTAAACTATATTCTCAAAATATGTAATTTTGTCAAACTGATCATATGAAAGTGTGTAAATAAGATATGGATTCATGCAAAACTATTTTTAAGACGTGCACACAGATAAAACAACAATTACGACGCATATCATTTAAACGTTATCAATAACATATGTACACATTTAAAAATTATCAATACGACGTTTACACTAGCAAAACTGCATCAACAAAATGTGTAATCATCTAATAATGTATTACTAAGATGAGCAAAAATTCAAAACCTTATCACTAAACTGTTTGATCAAGTAAGACTGTATCATAAAGATTTGTGATAATGTAAAACTGTATCCATATAGCATGAGAATATGTTGCAGTGCATTATTAAGACGTGTGTTCATGTAAAGCTGTATCCTCAAGACGTGTCATTTTGTTAGAACGTATTATTTAAAAGTGTTAGAACATGTGTTCATGTAAAAGTGTATAATAAAGACGTGATCATGTATTAGTGTATCATTACGACGTGTGATCATGTAACAGTGTATCATTAAGACGTGTGATCATGTAACAGTGTATCATTTAGACGTGTGATCACGTAACAGTGTATAATTTAGACATGTGATCATGTAACAGTGTATCATTTAGACGTGTGATCATGTAACAGTGTATCATTAAGACGTGTGATCATGAAACAGTGTATCATTTAGACGTGTGATAATTTACATGTTTAAAACAAAAGGATAAAAGTTACTCAGACAATTTCTAAATATTAGAAGGCAAATTGAAAACGCCTCGCTGCATTTTTTTTTCTAAAAGATTGTTTCCGGTAGGATTTCTTGAAGAGGACAGTAAATAAACAAGTACAGGTATGCACAAGTCTGCTGGCACACATATATTCGGCAAGATTTTAATTATTTATGTAAAATAAAATTTAAAAAAAAACAGAGTGGCTCGAAATAGGCAGAGTCCTACCTTGCATTGGGTAGTATTTTTTAGTTGGCATATTACGTGTTCCGCATGATTCCAAATATTTTTTGGGAAACAAAAACAATGACTCATAAATTGGGTGGTCTCCTGGCATAGACTCAATCCTTGCAATATGTTACGTTCCGAAGATGCATTTGTATATCAAGCGTTCAGGTCAAATAAGCTGCAACAGAGAGCTCCAAAAACTCGTAATGTAACCGTGTTGTTCATTCCGAAAGAAATTCTATAATTACATGTTGTATATTGCCCGAGTCAGCTGTCAGCATAACTTGGACTTGCCCATGTTATTACACATTGTGCCAACAGACATGTGCGACTGTAATTCACGTGTCAGTAATGTGCCTGTGCATGTTGTGTGTGTGTGTCTGTGTGTGTGTGTGTGTGTGTGTGTGTGTGTAATTAAAAAAATTTCTCCCGATAGATATTTGGAGAGGGTTTATAGTTGGTCATAATCAGACACTTTGGATAAATACTGTGGAATCGTCATAGATATTAGAATGTTGTAATCGACCTTATGAATGTCAGGTCAGCACGGGTGAAATCGCCCTGAATAAAATGTTCCAGATAAGTAATTATAAACTATCTACAATAAACAAAGAAAAAAAAACGCCATAATTATTTTAGTGCTTTTTTGCTTCAAAAACAAACAATAAAATGCATCAACTTGACAGAATTGAAAAAAGTTGCTATGGATACATGGATGGATGGATAAATATATTTTATCTGGAAGTATGTTGTGTCTAGGTGTCTTGATATGATCAAAAGCGAATAAATGGTCATGCGCTCTGGTTCAAAATACTGACTTCTCTATATTCCCCACACACCTTTTTTTTAATTTCTAAGTCTTTGCACACTTTGGTGCAGCGATATGATGACTATAAAATTTGCCCCATTTTTCAATACCTTCAAGAATAAAATAAACACCTGTATAATATACTAAAACTCCTTCATTGCAATCCCTAAAATAATATAACACGTGATGCATTAATAATAATAATAATAATAATAATAATAATAATAATAATAATAATAATAATAATAATAATAATAATAAATAATGCAACACGTGATGCCAAGATGACGTTCATTATATTTTTTTCACAATTCAGCTGATTATTTTTTGAGGTAATAAAAAAGTACTGGTAAATTTGCAAATGGAAGCTTTCAAACTATCTAAAGCAAACATCTCCAGAAAAATCAATCATTAACGTAGAAGTCAATTTTTTCTCAAAATCTGCCGCTTGAAAAGACGGAAAAAACGACAAAACAATACACGTATCATGCCACTAGGATGTGAATCTATAAATCTATCTTTCGAGCTATCTATTTTTGTCTGAGTCTCAATGTATGTATGTATGTATGTATGTATGTATGTATGTATGTATGTATGTATGTATGTATGTATGTATGTATGTATGTATGTATGTATGTATGTATGTATGTATGTATGTATGTATGTATGTATGTATGTATGTATGTATGTATGTATGTATGTATGTATGTATGTATGTATGTATGTATTTGTTTAGGCTCGTTCAGAAAAAAAAACAAAGAAAAAGAGCGAAGCCAACTAGCTTTGTACATTTTTTTAAAAAAAAATAAATTCCTAGAAAAACAAGCTAAAATATGAAAAGGACTTTCGGTTTGTAAATATAATCAAAATTTAATATAAGTCCTATCCGTAAAAGGTTCTAATTGAATCAAGGTTCGAATCCCGATAAAGAAACAATATGGATGACAATGACGTCAGATGAATGCAGTACTGTATTGATGTGTCAACAGTTCCTCATTGAATTTTATGAATCAAGAATACTATTCCTGCTTTAGAATTCTAAATAAGTTCCAATAAATGTCTTTGTCCAAAAATTTCCAGGAGAAATAAATTATTTTAAATATCAATTTCAGCTCAATTCGTCACAACAAAAAAGACCTTTGAACTCCAAAATGTATGAAATACAACTGCCTGAAAAACACTGTGAACGCAAGTTTTACGCACAATTTTAGATCACGTGACGGAGTCACGTGGTAACTTAATTCGAATGGCGCAAAAGCCTATAAGACAATTGACACGTACGCCATGGTCGAATGAATCTTACGAGAAATTCAATAATAATTATTTAAGAAAACTTCCCTTACCCCAGAGCTGACGCAAGTCAAGAAAGAATGACATTGACAACGACCAATGAACTAGGCCAGCTAAATATACAATGTACCAACATTGTTATTTACTAGAAATCAACTGGATTTTTTTGAAGAAAAGTGTCAAGTCCAGTGAATAAAGTTTTCATTTTTTGAAGAATTTTTTTTTTAAAACTAACACACAAGTAATTCAAATACATATACGTAACATCGTATGTATATATGTATGTATGTGTGTCTGCATGTTTGTATGTATGTGTGTGTGTGTATGTATGTATGTATGTATGTATGTATGTATGTATGTATGTATGTATGTATGTATGTATGTATGTATGTATGTATGTATGTATGTATGTATGTATGTATGTATGTATGTATGTATGTATGTATGTATGTATGTATGTATGTATGTATGTATGTATGTATGTATGTATACAATTGTTGGTTTGATAATAGAATGATAAAATAGCTTAGAAACAAGAATGTACTAAAAAGGTTTCATAAAATATCCTTTAATTTCCTATGTTTCCTATATGGAATATAATGCATATAATTTATTTAAAAGGATGGGGGTGCTGGGCGGTTGACCTAGTAGTCTAAAGCGTTCGCCTTTTTACCGATCACTGCCATCTCTTCCTACTTAGGAGTTTTGCCCGGTCAATGTGGGCATGTGAGATATCTGCCATTTACTATCCTTGAGACGGTGGTCTTTACCGGGGTTTTTTCCGGGTTCTTCCTCCACCAATTATACTGGCCGCCATGAATATCCTATCATGCCACCATATATAACATATCATAAGGTCAAACCTCAAAACAATAACAACATTTAGTTTTTGATCCACTAAGTCTTTGTTACCGACCAATTTGCACTACATCTTGGGAAGAACACCTTCCAGTTAAAAATCTGTTAAGGAACTGGCTACCAATGTCTTACCATATCATCATTGTATCGGCCAGTTAATTAAGATACATCAATTAATGAATCTTATAACCATTAAAAAACAAATAAACTAAAACCCATTTATAGCCAACCTACCAATTACCTTATATAGCCAAACAAATTTGAACTAAAATAAACGAATCAAGTTACATATCAACAAATTAACTTCCTAACTTATTTAAACTTTTTTAGTTACTACAAAGTAATCTCCGTGTATTTTCTTGCTAAAATGAATTACAAGATCTAAGAAAGAAAGAAAGAAAGAAAGAAAGAAAGAAAGAAAGAAAGAAAGAAAGAAAGAAAGAAAGAAAGAAAGAAAGAAAGAAAGAAAAAAGGAAGAAAGGAAGAAAGAAAAAGAAAAAGAAAGAAAAAAGTAAGAACGAAAACGAAGTCTAAAAAAGATTATCCTTCGTCTATATGGTTTTGTGGCACATTTTGCAGCTTGATGTTATCGAATGCTTTTAATTTTTTAAGGTATATATTTAGCTTGTATTAATGACAGTTCATCAAACTAAATGTATCTTTAAAGAATAAATAACTGAAATAAATGTTAAAATTATATAATTTACCGCACGTTCCATATAAATCGAGTAACATATAATATACATAGATATAGAACATCACAATGGCTACAAATATTGCTCTGTTTTGTTTTATTCCTAGTTTACTGATGAAACTTTAGGAGATTATATCATCAATTATATTATTGTCTGTCAAGTACCTGCTTCTAAACTCTGATTGTACACATTAATCAGAAAAGAAAATGTGTTTTAATTTAGCTTTACCTGTTTTGGAGCTTTCTCTAGTGTTTCAAATGTTAACAATTTGATGATTTAGGTCTGTGACGTGATTGTGTCTGGTATTGAAAATGGTCTTTTGATGTGATAAGGTATACCGTGGCAACTTAATTGTTTAGAATCTTTATGACATAATCATAATACTGAGTCATTATAACATTATTTTCTAACGCCAACAAAGGAGAAAATTATTGCAGATAAAATCCTGTTTAGTGTATGATTTGTACATTAACTTGGTGTCATGTAATCGAGAATTACCCGTACATTAAACGTTTCGTGTTTTCTCATTTCTTTGTTATCATTTCCCAAATTGATTTCTACTTGAATAAAACGTATACACGAGGTGTGTTTCTTAATAAGAAAAACCTTTCTTACATTTTTTTATGAAAAAGAGTGCTTCCTATAAAAAAAATAATTAACTTTAATTAAATTAAACATGTCCCATTTTGCAGTATTCTACATCCATGATGTAAACTACATTATGCATTACATTTATTTCTTGTCCATTATAACTAAACTATATTTGTTTGTTGAATGACCGTCATATCGAAAAGGTATCGTTGTAATAGCCCCGAGATTCGTACTTCCTTGCATTGCTGTAATGCTCATTTTTCATCCATTGAGACGGCTTCGGTCCTTTGAACCCGATCTCCTTCATGGCGGCACATTGCTGTTGACAACATCACAAAAAGATTCGTTAGAAGAGTGATCTTGCAGTTTTCTTAACATTGTTAATTTGCGACGTGCCTATATAAATAAGAATTCGGCATAATGTGCACATCTAGAAACATGTTCTCTCTCTCTCTCTCTCTCTCTCTCTCTCTCTCTCTCTCTCTCTCTCTCTCTCTCTCTCTCTCTCTCTCTCTCTCTCTCTCACACACACACACACACACACACACTCTTACACACACACACACACACACACACAAACACACACACGCGCATTTAATAATGAAAACATAATCTAGTTGCAGGTGAAAGTTTTGGTTCGAAGCTGTCTACAAACGTTATATAACATGGTATTAATGTCAACCCAAATATTCAGAACAAGACGACAAATTCTGATTTTACACGATGGCCAAAAGCTATAATTTTTTTAAAAAAATTATGAAAACATTACACATACATACGTGGTGGGTTTTCTTTTGCATTATCGGTAGATTTTAAACAAATATAATTGCAGCAGCCAGAAATTGTCCCCTATTTCATCATTCGTGTTGCTGATATCCCATTACTTCTGTCGGCTTCAACCCTTTCAACCCGATTACAATGTAAGGTCAGGGCGACTGTCCACAGCTCAGAACGTCTCCATGTCTTGATAACATAGAATATTGGTGCAAGTGGAAACTTTTTTAGAACTGTAGATTTTTTTACTCAGTATTATCATCCATTGTGGATAATGAAGAAGCGTTGATCCGTTTACCAAATTATGGAGAATTTTCTTAATCTAGTCATATTTGCAAATCTATCATTTATATATATATATATATATATATATATATATAAATATATATATATATATATATATATATATATATATATATATATATATATATATATATATTATTTTTTTAAAAAAAAAACTATGTTATCAGGGTGAAAGCTCAAAGAATTTTATTTCCTGAATATAAAATATGGTTGAAACTAGGATGTGATGTAGCCTTTAAAAATTATAGGTAGGTAATCATAGTGATGTCCCGATGACCGTTTACGGCCAAGTAATAGCGTTAACAAATGAAGTCCCATTCATAATCTTCAGTCAGTCAATAACGTCAGTAAATTATAGCCCTTTGAAGGTCTACACCCCATTAATAGCATAAATAAGTGTTATCCCCGTGATTGTCTTAAAATCTTTTAAGGACATCAATAAATTATATCCCGGTTAACGTCTACAGCCCCTCCACAAATAATTCCACAATGACTGTCTACAGTCCATCAATAGCTTCAATTAATAATATTCTAGTGACCTCCATATTCCTTCAATGGCATCAAAAAAGAACGTCTCGGAAACTGTTTACAGCCAATCAGTGGCATCAATAAGTGAGGTCCCAGTAACGGTCTACAAAACATCAAAGGCATCGATATACGACGTTTCATTGGCGCCAATAGGACGTCTCAGTAATAGAATATTTTATAACCATCGATGGCATCAATAAATAATGTCCCATTCACAGTTCACTGCCAATCCATGGCATCCATAAATGATAATTTTTAAGAGAACTAATTTCTTATATATATATATATATATATATATATATATATGTGTGTGTGTGTGTGTGTGTGTATGTGTGTATATGTGTGTGTAGGTAGATAGGTAGGTATGCAGGTAGTTAGGTAGGTATGAATCATTTTATTCTCCGTTCTTAAAATAAAAGCTGTGGTAATTGTGATTGTATGTTAGAGTTTCTAGCAGAAATTAATTTTCGACAAATTTTAAATCTTGTGAAATTTATGCAAGTAGTGTCTTTCTTATAGTTTAATAACTTTAACAAACGAAAGAAAAACGAATACAAAAGAAACTTTAAGTAGGAAACAAAAATAATTTTTGTTTTTAAATATCACATATTTTTGCTTTGTTGTCTCCGTAAGAATATTCATTCGTAAAAATATTCACAAAATATGGTTTTACTTTTAGCACGGATAAATAAATGTCATTTACAAGAAAGAATGACAGTTACGTTATGTTCAATAGACAGTGGTTGAGAATGATATAGATTCAGTTCACATCTGTTCTGTCGATCAAAGGTAACATGATCGTATAGTTTCATCCATTTAATTTAAAACGTCATGCCTCAAATATATACATGATCTTATTCTTTCACAGTCATTTAACAAGAATTTTTTTTTTTATTTTCTTGAATGATATGAATCTTTTCATGCAAGTTTTGCATGCAGTAAAGATTTAAATTAAAGCGTTTCTTTATCATGCCGTAACCAGTACAGAAACTTCTTTATTTACATGCGTCATTTATTGACGTAAATAATATCGGTAGTGGCCGTTCTTTCTGACCGTCATTTCAGCTGATTTAGTTAGTATCTAGTCAGTATGCATATTAAAAGCCACACTTGTTTTTCATAAATTGCCGACTCAGTGGACAGTTCCGTTTTCAAACTCTTCATTTCAAAGGTACTTTGTTCGTGCATATAGTCCTCAATTTCATAATGCCTAAACGGAAGTCATCAGTTTAAAAAAATACCTGAAATTTTAAATTTTAAAACAATGGAGAAATGTTGAGGTCAGATGTTATTGAGGCTCAACTCAGATAGTTTCAATATGATTTCAGCGATTTCATGAAAAAGTACGTCGTTCCTTTAGTGTTGGGGCAAGTTTCCTTTTTATAGTAAGCAAAACCTAATCTATGTTTTGATTTGCGTACTTTTCTTTACATGTATACTTCTTTTTAAACTAAACTCCAAAGACCAGCAGGTGCACGTCTGCTGCTTTTACTGTTCACACCCAGCACCCTCTAATCTTATAGCTAAAAACTTAACTGTTATCTCTCTGCTAAGATGATTAGGATGATTCGGTCAATTAGGTCTACTCACGCAATAATTTGAAAATAACGTACGATATTGTTTCCCATGTAATATATTGCCTACGTGAGAGCTATAGATGTAAACGTGTACAATGTACGACTCGAAGCTTGATAAAAATTATTTTTCCAATCGATTTATTTTATTGTTTAACATCAGTAGATCTTATTTATTTATTTATTTATTTATTTATTTATTTATTTATTTATTTATTTATTGAGAGAGAGAGAGAGAGAGAGAGAGAGAGAGAGAGAGAGAGAGAGAGAGAGAGAGAGAGAGAGAGAGAGAGAGATTTTCGGTTTTACTTTCATGAAGGACAAAGTATGATCATAAATTGATCTATCGAATAAAGGCACCCCATTGTGCCTGGTAGATTTCATTTAGTCTCACTTAAATTTGTTCTACAAGAAGAAAGCAGATTGCGATTGATCGAAAACAAATGTGAAAAGTTTATTATATTCCAACAAATCCACATTTGTAACATTGTTTTTGTGAAAAACGTGATGAATGAATATTGGATATCTAGAATTTTGCAGACCATTGCCTTTAACAAATTTATACCTAGTTAAGTTTGTCTGACGTTAATTTTGCGGGAAAAAAACTGAGCTATTGTTTTCCAAAGGTTAAAAAAAAAACAAGCTATTTTATTTTTAGTCTTGTGGTTGTTTAAGATATGAACTAAATAAACATATGTACAATATCATTTAGTTTGTGACGTTTACTTTAATTCTCTTTGAAACTCTCTCTCTCTCTCTCTCTCTCTCTCTCTCTCTCTCTCTCTCTCTCTCTCTCTCTCTCTCTCTCTCTCTCTCTCCAATTTACATGATAGTAATTTATTGACTACAATTTCGTGTCATAACATGATTATAATTTATTAGATCTTTGTATATGTGTATGCATATGTTTCTATCTATCTATCTATCTATCTATCTATCTATCTATCTATCTATCTATCTATCTATCTATCTATCTATCTATCTATCTCTGCCTGCCTGCCTGTCTGTCTGTCTGTCTGTCCGTCTGTCTGTCATGGTCATTCCTTGTTTTGTTTTATTTACATTACAATGTCAGTATGGCGTTATCGGTATCTCGATGTCTTCTCGTTATGTATCTTTTTTTGGGATGATTATTTTAGGCAAATAAATTACATTTGGATGTTGCGACTAGATATGTTTGTCCATAAAGCATGGGAAAATAAATAAAAGTCCAAGTCTGTTGCTGACCAATATCTAAGTGGATTTCTTTCCATCTCGACGAGTCATAGACACATCCATGAGAAGACAAGATACATTACACATGAGGATACAGTATCCGACTCGCTATATCCAAAGCTATTCCTTGTAGACTGTGGATACCTAGGTACATACCTTTAATTTCGTAGTTCTTTTAACCGGCGAAATTAAAGCCAGCACAAGAAACAGATTTAGTGCCTGCGAGCACCTGTTTGTAGATTATCTTAAATTTGATTTTGTTTTTACAGTGCCCCACTTATTTTTTCATTTTTTTTTCTTTTTCTTTTCTTTGTTGTCTTTTAATCATGATTCATTTTCCTTCAAATTTGTTTAGATCCATATTTAATACTAATGTTTCTTTGCAGTTTAATAACTTATTTCATAATTGAAAATCTAATGTAATATTGTATCATTTTGTTTGATTTGGCATTCAAAATGACAACACTATTAAAAATCTAATGCAATGAATTCTAAAAAGAATGACATATAACGGAACATTTATTTTATACTTTTTAACAGATGTGCTGCAAGTTAAAATATCCTTCCCATCCCATCCCACACCCGCGAATATGCTTTATGGTAATGTGGGCAGAACTATTCTACATTTAGAAATATAAAAAAAATAAGAAATTAGTTGGCTATGGGGTAAATCTCATTAATGGTAAACAAACGAAAGGTCTTGTGTCATGTAGCTGAGGATGTTGCGGGAATATTATAATGTTATGGACAGAAATAAATGGATAGAAAGCATTCATGACATCGCATTGGAAATCTAGTTTTATTTTAGTTTGGTTCATCGAAATACAAGTCCTGGTTAGACTCCAATTATTCGATTATACATACACGGGAATAATCTATTGCTAGATCGACAAAAGATGAGACACATAGAAGTTTTAAAACACGAATTAAACATTGCAAATAACTTTCACGATACTCGTTCAAAAACAATACAGGACAATTATAATAAAATTTCGAAATGCTTGGATGATGAATTTCATTGTCTCCTTCAATATAGATATTTCATAGAACATAAAATGAAACTACTACATAAACTTTTCTATACCACATAAAAAATATAAAAGTCTGAACATTGTACGTTTAAAAAATTCTAAAATTATTGATCTTATTGTATAAAAATTTCCTTATTTCTAGTTATCATTACTCGACGTTTGTTTTTTTCCCCCATATTTTTCCGAAAGAGAAAACCACCATAGGTTCATCATTGTAAATTAACGAGTTTACAGCAGATTAATTCGTTTTCCTTTGATTGTAATTTATATCATGTCTTTCCAATTGTGTCAACATCCACATATTTAAGTTGGAATAGTTCGTATTCCGTCGACTTATCGACTGTGATCTTGATGTCAAATCAGTCTGAAGGAAATTGCAATGACCGTGACTGTGAAACTGTAATATCTGTGTCGTCCATGGTTGATGTACACATATGAAAAGTGAGATACTAATATTTCACCTCGTATGTGGAGTATTGCAACCCGAGTTTATTGCGAAGTTGTCATACTGTCATACTAATGGAATAAAGAGATCTTTTTTGTCTCAGTAGCTCGGACATAACTTGTTTGCCCTTATTATTAGTATTTGCCCTTTATTATAAGTATTTGACATTATTTGCTTTTATTATTAGTATTAACCCTTAATAGTATTTGTCTTTCTTATTATAATTTTCCCGTATTATTAGTATTAACTCTTATTAATATTTTCCTTTATTTTTAGTATTCTCCCTTAAGGTTAGTATTAGTCCTAATTATTATTTGGCCTTAATATTAGTATTTGCCATTATTATTAGTATTAGCCCTTATTAGTATTTGCCATTATTATTAGAATTTTCCCTTAGTTTTCATATTAGCTCTTATTAGTATTTGGCTTTATTATTAGTATTCTCCCTTAAGGTTAGTATTAGTTCTAATTAGTATTTGACTTTATTATTAGTATTAGCCCTTATAAGTATTTGCCTTTATTTTTAGTATTTGCCCTTCTTAGTAGCATTAGCCCTTATTAGTATTTAACTGCATTATTAGTATTTTCCCTTAATATTAGTATTAGCCCTTATTAGTATTTGCCTTTATTATTCTTATTTTGCTCTCTTTGATAGCATTTGCTTTTATTTATGTACAAATTAGTCGCGTAATGCTCTAGTAATATAAAAAAAATGAGGGATCCTACCCACAATGTATTTGATGTAGCCTGTCCAAGTTGACATTCAGTATGGAATATAGTTATACGTGAATGAACTTAAAATTAGCCCCCTCCCACCAAACAGTAAGGAATATATCAGAAACCGAAAAACAAACTGACAAGAAAAAAACGTCTGTTGGATGAAAGACGAGAAAGTGGACTAACCATAAGACAAAAGCAACATTACGAATTACATACATACATACATACATACATACATACATACATACATACATACATACATACATACATACATACATACATACATACATACATACATACATACATACATACATACATACATACATACATACATACATACATACATACATACATACATACATACATACCATTTTAGCATATAAATCCAATAGGTTTGTGTATTACAGCTGTGTGTAAAATTCCTCTGGTGACTACACCAGAGTAGACTCGAGTATTATAACTGTGTAAAATTCATCTGGTGTAGTGAGTGGACTTGTGCACCATGAATCCTTCCTTCCCTTCAGCTTAACTCCATCCTTCATGTGAATGTTTTATGAAAACAAGAAATATTTGGTTAGTGAGATTGCGATATTGGTTCAATTCCTTCTTCAAAAACGAATTGTAACTCTCAGACTTGTTTGATTATTCTCCAGACATTACATTATACAGGATTTTTTGTCCTCAGTTCCAACGAATAGTCCCACATTACCGAGCTATCTCGAGAGGTAAAAAAAGAAGAAATGTTCGTTATGATAATATTTTAAAACATGGAGCGAGATTTAGGTATTAACTAACGATGTTCGAACATGGTCTATGTTTGACCCAAACTACTGACATGGTCTATGCTTGACCCACAGTACTGACACGGTAAATGATTTTACACAATACTCTTATCTCTCCACCATAACACTTATTGCAATTCAAGCCCCCAATAAAGATCGTGCTTGATAAATGCTATTGTCAAGTATTAATTCCTTTTCCCTTCTCTTCTTTTCTTATTCTTTCTTATTTTCCTATTCTAAGCTAATGATTTATTGCAGATAGAATTTAAACGTTTTTAATTTGATATGTCCGTCACGAGAGCGTTTTTAATTTCATATGTTGATCACGACTTTATACATGATCAAGGTGATGATACACATCGATACAACTGTGATAATGTATTTGGATATACGATTTTTTTCTCTTAAAATTGTTTAGAAAATTCCTGAATTACCATCAGCAAAACAAATAAACTTTAATAAGATCAGTAGAATTATGTAATTATTAATTATATGCGTGGATTAGTTTTACTAAAGGCGATACATTGTCATTGATACAATGTGTTTAAAACAGATAAATAAATAGTTTACATTTTAGTGTCATTTGTATTAGGTATTTAGTCAGTCAGTCAGTCGGTCGGTCAGACAGACAGACAGACAGACAGATAGATAGATAGATAGATAGATAGATAGATAGATAGATAGATAGATAGATAGATAGATAGATAGATAGATAGATAGATAGATAGATAGATAGATAGATAGATAGATAGATAGATAGATAGATAGATAGATAGATAGAAATGTAGGTCGGTAGGTAGATGGATGCAAGATATGTGTTCATGGATGTTTTGTCGGACGGACAGATATACAAATACATACATACATACATACATACATACATACATACATACATACATACATACATACATACATACATACATACATACATACATACATACATACATACATACATACATACATACATACATACATACATACATACATACATACATACATACATACATACATACATACATACATACATACATACATACATACATACATACATACTTTTAAACGCCATTCCCATTTTGAAAACTTAAAGACATTTGTATATGATAAGTGGACAATTAATTATATGTATTGTTTACCCAATCTAGAACTTAACGTCCTAGTAAAAGAAATTGACTGAAAAAAAGAGAAGTGTCTCTTTGTTTATGTTGGAATAATGGTTTTGAATGATTTCATTTTTCTAGATTATTTGTTTCATAATTTTAATCTTTATATACCTAAAAAAAATGTGTGTAATACTATTAATACATGGTTTTCTGCATTCGGTATTTGCCATTTAAGAGTAGATATTTGAAATTGCATTTAATAAATGGGAGAATTGTTTTTAGTGTAAATTGAAAAACAAGTAAAAAAGAAAAACAGAAAGAAAACAGAGACTATGGAATGTGGAGGGAATATACACTTCTGTTAAGATTCTATTAGCATGTTTATATATATATATATATATATATATATATATATATATATATATATATATATATATATATATATATATATATATATATATATATATATATATATATATATTACACTGATTTTGGGGTTATTTTCAGATATATTATTTGTATTTAGTATATTTGTTTCGTTCCTTTTATGTCTATCTGATGGCAATACTCCAGTATGTATTCGACTCAATCTTTTCAGCAAGTATCATTCAACTTCTCGAATTTAACGTTGATGTGCAGACATTTCTTTATCTCGTATAGTGCTGTAGGAGGTAACATAAAGAACGTTCCCTAGAAACAATAAAAACACTTTGAGGATAGGTAAAAATTGTGAGTTACAAGCAGAAAAAAGAGACTATTAATGGTAAAACTTAGTTTTATTCTCAATAAATACACACAAAGAGTTGACATTGACGGTTAAACGTTTTAAATAGAATAGTGGCTGACAAGTGGATATTTTAAAATTACTGACATTGATTTTAGACACATACAATTAAAATGCACCAAATGTCGAAAATTAATGTCATTGAATTGTATCTAGATGAGCATACTGAATCAATACACATAAATATTGACAGTAAAGAGTAAAATTTATTTCTAACTTGTAATGTTTAAAACATTTAATACTGCTGCAATGAAAACTTTGTCAATTATCTAAATTGGTACATATATTGTTTTTTTTTATACATAATACATATAAAAGTGTTTATCCAAAGAAAAAAACTTGGTCTTGAAAGTCTCATATTGGTCCAAAGCAATACAAAAATTTACAAATCATGCCGTCTTTGTTATTTATGAGAGAAGATCAGTGTGATCACGTGCTCATCGTTCTTTCCTTTATATATATATATATATATATATATATATATATATATATATATATATATATATATATATATATATATATATATATATATATATATATATATATATATATATATATATATATATATGCAGTTTGCACTTATGAGCTAATGTTTTGTCTTAGTTCGTTCTACTATATTACTCTTGTACAATAAAGAAAAAACTGGGGTTTTAGGCGCAGCTAGAATCAACGTGGTCTTGAGAAATTTCGGTAATGATTCCCTGTTCACATTACAGAGAATGATCTATACACAAATAATAACTCTTTCTCAAAAACGCAAACACCTCACGAATATATTCGTACAACTATTAGTCATAAATAATGTCCGGATGTATTTTTTCTTTGATGCAATATTTTGTACTTGTTACCGCAAATGATAAATAGGAATGGAATGCAAAGAGTATGACTTGAAGTTACACTTCTGTTTTTCTACATAAAAATGTTTTTTATGATACTGTAATATTCTGCCAAATCGTATTTCTTGATAAAGTTTTAGTTTTGTTCTTTTTGTGTCGTATCATAAAGTCGATCCTGGTGAAATAAAAGAAGAAAAAATACAAACGAAAGAAATACAAAGAACTCTTACATATTAATTCATCGTGTATTTTTCCAATAAAAAGTATTATGAACCATAATTTCTTTTTCAATCTAAAATGAAAAAGGATAGTTCATCCCGTGGGTATACTGCATAATATTTCCTGGTAAGAATTTATCTACACTGGCAGTAATGAGAAGAACGTTATTATATAAGACGAAATTCGTTTTGAATATCTAGTGTCACTTTTGTTTTTATTTGTCGCCCACAAAAAGACAAACTGACCGAGCGATGCAAACATCCTGAACAATTGTCAAAAAAATATACTTTCACCTTTGGGATAGAGTGGAATGTTCTAAATGTCGGAGCAAACATTTTGAAATCTGAGCCTCTATATAGATTTGTTCACAATTAGCAAACAAGTCATACCGGAGTTCAGGCAAATGATAAGCCGCTAGTAGTTTGGTTTTTCAACTGAAATGAGGCTCCAAAACAAGTCTTATACGTGTCCGTAGTTTAGGTTAAACGATCTGAACAAAGATGTTTTCCAGTATAGAAATTACACTTTTTTTCTCGCTGCACAAGAACAGTACTGAATGGACTGTGCTCTTTCAACCAAGCATTTTTAAATTAATAAATAGTGGCACCAGAGAAAAACAGCAATGGCGCGTCAACAAAAATTTAGATCAAAATATCGTAAATATCTTTTTTTTTGTAATTATAACCTCACCTTTGCCATCTATAGTACCAATTATGTTTTTGAGCATTCAATAATAATAATAATAATAATAATAATAATAATAATAATAATAATAATAATAATAATAATAATAATAATAAAGATACAAGTACAACAACATTCTGTTTCTAAACTTAATGAGAAATATAGGCAAAAGGAAATGTTTCAATCCATTATACTAGGAAAACAACGAATAACAGTTCCGAATTGTTATGTTTGAACAAATTTACAAAACTTTTACATTTACTTGATCAATTTATCAGAATGGATGAAGTTTAAATATATTTTAACAACATGGACTTTCCTTACATTTGAAAGATATTTTTAACGTACCATATTATTGTTAGGCTCTCAAATTTAGCATTGTCTGAAACAATATATTTATATATATATATATATATATATATATATATATATATATATATATATATATATATATATATATATATATATATATATATATATATAATATGAAACTCATGATTGTCGCATGGGAACTTTAAAGGTAAAAATAATGAAATCATTCAGATCATTCAGAAGACAGCAGACAGCAATAAACATCATATATATTTCTCTCTGGCAAGCGCAAAATCTTGTATTGTATGTGAAATATGTGACCAACACGTTAGTCGTATTGGGCAAGGACCTGAAATATCAGCCAATGATGAATGTGTTACTAGGATAGTTAGGACAGTGGACACTAGAAACGTACAACATACATACGTGTTTCTCTGATGGTCCTATACATCACATATATTTACGTTAAGGTCTCCAGTGTTACTTGTCTTGTTGTCTCGTCTGAGGCCGTCTGTTTTGCCTTGCAGAGCGCACCTATTCACCTTCACTAAATCAGCACACTACCACAAGCGTGAACTTTTATTTTTTTCAACTCTTATCCACTATATTATCACGTACCTCGTCATATTCTGTCTCCAAAATTCAGTCTACTAAAAGAAACGCGGGCTTCATAATTTCTCGAGACTTTTGGGATTTGTCAAGAGCTCTCGTAATATTCTCCAAGCCTGTTTGGCGGCATTGTCCATAGCTGAGGCTGATTTTCCCTTGAAGAGATCCACAGGAGGAAGGAAATAGTGGGGACATTTTCTGTTTTGTAAACACGAGATGAGTTGCAGAAGGATTCCGTTGATTCTGTCCCCCAAGCATGTATCATCCCATTCCATCTCTCTTGGATGTTTTTCACATTCATACAAGAGTAATGTTTTAAGGTGATAATTAATTACTGGTGCTCCGGGCACATCTAGGTGGCGGTCATGCAAGGTTTTGAGAATACTTAGACATTTTCGTCTGCAGCCTCCGTACAACAATCTATCTTCTGCATATTTGAAGGACATCACCCAAGCATCCCCTTCAGCTGCACTTTGCTTGTCCTTCATGTATATACTTTCCTTAGAAAGAAGATCAAAACCCTCTGTTTTGACTTCGGCCACTAGATTAGGGTTAGGCCAAGGAATGTGGGGGATGGGCCAGTGAGCCGCACTCCGGGGCCAAATTCCGCCACATCGGAATGCAGGAGTAATTTGAACTACATATCGCTCCTTGATCCGAAGTTTGACTTCTGTTGTATCGGCGACCATTTTGACAGTGTCTCTGTAGCTGCATTTGTCCACAGCTTGGGCAACCAGCGTCTGAAACCTCGATCGAATCTTTCTTGCAGACAGGTATCCGGAGGCCGTTATAAACTCGACCCATAGTGACATGGAACGTTTTCTACCATCACTCAGTTTTAACACTGCGCATCCAGGAATGCTCCCATCATCCACAAAGTTGAAAACTCCCATTTGGTTCAAATATAGAACTACCTCGAATTCTGTGGGTGAGACAACCTCAAGTCCTTCAAATCTGCTATTGACCTCGTTCAGGCTACTGATAAACCTCGGTTCCTGTACCTCAACCTCTTTCAAAACGTCTTGCACCACTTTACACACCTCTCGTATTGTCTTTACTATATTTCCTTGTCTCGTCTGCACACGTTCGTTGTAATATTTATTTAACTGAAAGAGTATCTTAGACTGTGCTGCCATCATATCGGGCGAGCTACCATCCAACAACATTTTAAACAAAAATCTTTGCTTCCTTTAGGAAATGCAAAACAAAATGTAAACTGAATCCAGGAAAGTTGGAAGAGCAGATTAGAAACTTCTCCTCAATGTTTATAAAAAGAGCAACATGGTATAACGTTACCTTGCCATGAACTCACAGTTGTGTTTATCTTTAGTGCACTTGCAGTTGTATCCGTGTTCACATTCCGTGAGTATTTCACCCTCTGCCCATTTAAGCGTTTAACTGTTTGAGTCTAAACTCTTCTTATGTGTTCAACAACCACGACAATTCAAGTATGCCTTTTGAATATAGCTTTTATGATTGTTTCTATCCCCTACCACCAATATTAGCACAACTGCCTGTGTTGATTCACGTTGTTGATTCGGTGCATTTGCCAAACACTAAACCATGGGCGGTCCAAAATACTTGTTATGAGAGCCTGAGCCTATCAGCTTTCAGGCAAGTTTGACGGTAATTAGCCCAGGGAAATGCTTTTCAAGTATTGGCGTGAGGAGATAGTATTTTAAATTTGTGACGAGTCAATGTTACGCCTTCTTGTCTAGGCCACACCCTTTTGTCTATCCCCACCTACTACGTTCTTCTGCTGCTTAAAGGATTTTCACTATCGCGTGCTGTGAAATATGCTTGGATGCGCTGAGTTAGCCATCAACCGTAGAATGGCCCTCGCCCCAAAAGTGCCTACATACATCTTTTACTTCGATTTTTAACGGAAAGTGAAAGATAAACAAGAGTACGCAAAATTTGCCACAGAGAATGTACACTTATTACCAACGTATCGGAAACAAAATTGACATAGATGCTTTAAATAGTGTTTGACTTCTTATTGAGACCTGTAATGTTATGCAATTAGGAACATCATAGAATTCCTCTTATTTGGTATCTCGCCTTTCATGCAGAAAAATTTCAGTTTTGCATGAAATTAAAATTCTATCTTACACGATTGGTTGATTTGCTTTGCAGATGAAAATTACTGATGGATTAATGCTCTGGACAGAAGGAAATATTTTTGTAAAATTTCAGATTAATGAAGGCACAATCTAGGCTAAATTTTTTCTTATTAAATATTTGATTTCACTCTACTAGAGTACGGACGAATAATTTTCAACTATAGTATGAACACCCGGGTGCAAACTGGAGCTGGCACAATAATAAAGTACAATTCAATTTTGAGGTAGGAAAGAATACATTTTATTTTTATGTTTCTTTCTTTTTTATTTTGGTGAATATGATGTTCTCGTACATATATGTTTCCTATTTTTACTTGAAAATGGGGACCTCTTCAGATGCTTGGTAAGTAGCGGAGTCATCTGCATATTATATATATATATATATATATATATATATATATATATATATATATATATATATATATATATATATATATATATATATATATATATATATATATATATATATATATATATATATATATATATGAGATACATACAGAAAACTTCTTTTATTGCAATTTTGCAATTAGGAGATTTAAAATTCCATGTAAATAAATTTTCATCAAGTCCATTTGTAATTGTTTGATTAAATAGGGCCATTGATATACAGTGCTATCATTACTGGCCTTGTGTGTATCCTCCTGACTTTTTCTCCTTGAAAAAGGTCTTGTGAAAAGTAAGAAAATACATTTTATACCGGCAAAACTTAAAAAGTCCATTGCATGCTTGAAAGAATAATATACTTTCAGCTGTCTTTTCATAACTCTTTGAGACTGTTTTAAATATTGAATATTCTTTCAAATACGAAATGGTCCATTGGTGACTTCGTTGTCTTTAACACAAATTATTTTTTTAATTGTTTAATTTAAAATGTACATTCCGTGCATCTATACCTTTATATTTTTAATCAATTTCTGTTCGTTCTAGTGAAATATTAATCATCATTGAACATTTTTATTCTACAGTTCATCTTTAAAAAGATTTAGTTATGGTCGAAATATTAAATAGATTAAACAGTAATTATAAACCATCGTAATAAAAAATGTAATGCTATTGAAGCCATAGTTTTAAGAAAATACGGATGAACAAGGAATATTGTAAAGAACAAGGAATATTGTAAAAGGTTTATGTTTATGTAGGCTTTTCTGTAACCTTATTGTTTATTTAAATGAACAAGCTAGAGAGAATTGCACTACTTTTGAACGTAATGTCTGTACATTGCCCACAAAATGCAAAGTATATATAATTACTGCAAACTGTCTTTCTTAAATAATTACTCCGTAATGATCTTTGCTATTTATTTATTTATTTATTTTAAAAAATGCTAATCTGTCTACAAATTTATCGACTAAACGTGTTTCTGGCTCTATAACAATAATCTTTCAAATGAAACATTACGTGAAGCTCTCTCCCAATATGCCATTGTTGTTTACAAGAATTGAAGTTATTTTCTTCATTGAAATGTTCAACTATACAATGAGCATTTAAAGAAGGGCGGCTTAAAATTGCAATTGTACAATGAGCATTTCAAGAAGTGCGGTTAAAATGGCAATTGTACATTGAGCACTTAAATAAGGCAACTTAAAATGGCAATTGTACAATGAGCACTTAAATAAGGCAACTTAAAATAGCAATTGTACAATGAGCACTTAAATAAGGCAACTTAAAATGGCAATTGTACAATGAGCACTTAAATAAGGCAACTTAAAATGGCAATTATAAAATGAACATTTCAAGGAGAGCGACTTAAAATTGTATTTGTATTCGAGAAGGGCAACTTCAAATGTAAATTATACAATGTGTATTTCAAGAAGAAAGACTTAAAATGACAAATGTTCAATTTTAAAGACAAACACGAAACTAATTCGGCACGATGATGGACAACTGATTGACAATAGATACCTCGTGTCAGTGCGAATGAAAACTTATTTGTTGAAGACAAAATGGTTAATACTGAGAATCATGTTTATTAGATTCAAGGACATTGCACATGTATGTATGCCAGACTACCTGCATGCCTCTGGTTTCTAACATTACACAAATATCTAAATGTGTCTAGTTTTTAGCATTACACAAATACTTAAATGTGTCTGGTCTTTTCAATTATACCAATACTTAAATACGACTGGTTTTGAACATTAGGTAAATGAAATGAGTTTTGTATCGTGTTCCCACTTTACTTGGTTGCATTGTTTTACTCCACTTTATTACAATCAATAAAGTATTCATATTTTTTCTATGCACGCATTTCGGACTTTTGGGGGAAATAAATCATATTTCACACACACACACACACACACACACACACACACACACACACACACACACACACACAACGCTCACGCGCGCCTGTGTCATTGTGTCTTGACTTACGCTGAATATGCAGTTATATATGATACCATCAGGTCAAAGAAAAACGAAACGTCTTGGCACAATAGTGTGCCATTTACTTTTATCAGCGGGCACTGAATCTGGTTTAAATATGTAAACCTGTTTTCGCAAGAAAGCGACGATTAAAGCCACGATAGCTTTGAAAGTAAAGCTGTTCATTTATAACGCACTAGCTGAATTGTAACTATGAAAAGAATAACGGATTATATCAATAAAACGAAATCATCGTTGTCGTCATCAGCATCATCACTTTGATAAAGGAAGGGTAACAAACCTAACGTCGGTTACTGCGACGAATAAGACGACAATTAAAACAACAACATAACCATTTCGTTCTATATTATCTTGCTGACTGGATAATTGTTTTCTTACCTAGTTCATCAAATAATATGATCCTGACAAATTTACTAACGACAATAATATTATCATCAATACATCGTATTTTGAGTCTTCATCATCGTTGTCATCATCGTCGTCTCATCATCGTCGTCGTCACCATTTTTAAGTATATCGAAAAACTTATGAGCATGGGTGCTAAATTAACCTGGCCTGGTAAACGGAAAACTTCATTTCTTATTTTTAGAAGAGAAATATATTTTCTCTCCTCCCCCGTTTTTACGCCTTTATGTGCAACGAATGTATTTGTGGTGTGGCAGTTGCATGATTTAATACTAATTCATTCTAGTAAATACCATTTTTCTCAAATGCCGGGAATGAAATTGAAGGAGTGCAAGAGTTTATAAATGTTTAATCATATCCACTGTGTAAAAGTTTTATTCTATGGACAATTTTTATACACTGGAGAATAGAATAACACCTTTGTATCGTTATAAATCAATACATGCAAGTCCTTTATGTAAGACTGGAATATCGGCTTTTTCAAATTGACTGACATTGTTTTCTCCTAGGCATTGTAGCAGAGCACCTTTTATAACTATTTGTTTTAGTAAATTAGATTGAGATGAGCGATTACCTTCAAATGAGAGGCCAATGTCAATTAAGTTGACAAACTCCTGAGGCAGGGGCGGAAAGAGGCGGGCCAGACCATCTGCCTAGACGGCGCTTTGCGGCACAACGCCTGATACCAAGAATAAGATGCACTTGACACCTCTGTAAAACGCAATCCGACTATGATTCAGAGTTGTCAGTTGTATCACAAAAATCGTGTTATTATTTTTAATAGTCTTTTAAGGAGGTAGTTACTTACAAATAAAATATCCAAAACTTATTTCATTTATTAATTCTGAAGCCTGTAGAAGTTTCGTTGTAGTTTTCATCGACGTCGTTGTCTTAAAATACGATAGTTATCAATATTAAAAATCGTCCTTTTAAAACAACGACAGTTTATTAGTATTGTATGTGCTTACTACTTCTGTACTTGTAAGACACCATTTTGTAGAACATTTAACAGTTTGTCTTTCCAGACTGTCTTACGGTAACTCTGGTATATATGTATATACTTCTTTGATGCTAGTGCATACCTAAAGGGAATGTAAGTGACACAACTTCTGAGACCCTTTTCAACACCTTACAAATAGATCGTTTAATTCTGATTGATGCATACCTGATGAGCGTTTTTGCAGTCCGTTCAAAACCATTCCAAACTTGCCATTCATGCCGTTATTTATTTAGTTACTTTAGGCTTACGTACTCAAACGCTTTCTGGTGCTCCGGAAAAGCTTGGAGCACGAAAAACCAAATACAAACCCCACGGGTATGATCCCTTAATTTCACACGTTTTTTATTATGATTATTCTATTATGCATATATTAATTTTAATTATCAATGTCTTTATTATAATGTCTCAACATGATTATATTAAAACTATTTTCTACCTCTGCAATTATTTTAAAGTCTATAGACCAGATTTGACAGTATTTATAATGTCTTCTTATACTATGAGGGAGCTGGAATGTATAGATAAGTTCAAATAGAATTTGATAAGCATTAATAGCAGAGTGTATTCTATCGGCATATACATGTTTATGAGAAGAAATTGATGCATATTATTGATATAATATTTATGTCCTAAAACAAAACTGCCACTCGATGTTAATTTCATACATCATTATAATTAAATCGATAAAGACGCGTAAATCACTTCTTTGGAGCAGCTGACGAACTCAGATAGCGATTCATTCATGATTGAACGCCAGAGAGAGAGAGAGAGAGAGAGAGAGAGAGAGAGAGAGAGAGAGAGAGAGAGAGAGAGAGAGAGAGAGAGAGAGAGAGAGAGAGAGAGAGAGAGAGAGAGAGAGAGATTTAAATTTCAAGAACTTTGGATAGGAGAGATAGAGGTCAGTCAGACAGATAGATAAACACAATGATTGAAGGAGGATTCATGCAATGTCCTTGTTCAATTAAATTATGAAGCAAATTTCAAAACTATATCCGAACAAGAGCTGCATGAAACAGATAAAGTATGTATTATATACTACCAATATTTTATTATATTTCTGATATAATTGTTTATTACATTTCTGATTCTAGTCTGATACTGGTTTTAAGTCAGTAATTCGTTTTAATATATAAATATACTTGACTGAGCTACGTCATCTTTATAACAAGGTTCAGTTTTTCAGCCAGCAGTCTGGCAATGGATCTATTCATATCAGTATGTGTATTAGGCAAGTCCATTAAAAAAACCTTTAGACCAATCTGATTCGACTGTTTTTAATATTTCCTTTATTTCTCACAAGCATATTTGTTACACATTTGATCCACGTTACACGTAAAGCAGGCTTACATAGGCGACTAGACGGCTGGACCATATGCCAGTTATCCTGTTGGAATTGCTGACCATTGCTTATAAGAACAATCTGCTCTCAGCGTGATCTCCTCGGAAAGAGTATCGCCTAATAACACTGTTCTTAAGTTACAGGCAAAAGTATTTCTAACTTTTATCACATATGTTTTAAAACGTCTTTCATATTTTAAAGGAATTATTATTTAGCTTAGAGCATTGTGTTATGTATGTATGTATGTATGTATGTATGTATGTATGTATGTATGTATGTATGTATGTATGTATGTATGTATGTATGTATGTATGTATGTATGTATGTATGTATGTATGTATGTATAGATGGATGGATTCATTCATTCATTCATTCATTCATTCATTCATTCATTCATTCATTCATTCATTCACGATGTAGGTTTTAGTGCGAATCAGCACCGTTAAACTATATAGAGCCACATCACATTTATATTATAAATGATTTATGTATGCAAACAAAACCATGAAATGGTGAGGATAATATAGGAAGGTTCCATTTGAACGCGTTATTATGGATTTAAATAGGAAAACGTTCGTTACATACATACATACATACATACATACATACATACATACATACATACATACATACATACATACATACATACATACATACATACATACATACATACATACATACCGGATTTTGAGCGGTTTTTTGTTTTATCTTGCATCAGTGTTTTTTGTGTTCATAGTGCTAGTTTATCCGTTACCATAAAGAGAACATTACAAACAGAATCTTTCTTTTGTTTTCACGGATACTGGATATATAATTTACATGCGGCTCATTGTAATGAATGAACTGGTCGTTAACTCTCGTTAAAGCCAATTCCTTTAATTGCTATAGTTGTTTTAAAGAAAGCATATAAATCATGGAAAACGGTGTTATATCACTATAAAGCATGGAAAACGGTGTTATATCACTATTTATCCACAGCAGCTTAATGTTCGTATTTGCTGTTTTTTCTTCTCTTGGACGGTACCCTCTTTCTAAAAAAGAAAAGAACGGAGAGTCGCCGTATTGTTTCTCTTATGGTAGAATTATTTCGAAAGATAATCTTATGCGAAAGCTGTGCTCGCCTTCTCAACGATATATCTTCGCAGAAGACATCGCTATATTTATTTATTTCATGCTCCACGCGATTGTTTCCGATTTTACTCGACACGTCGCAGTGAAAGTTACACGAGTTCAAGTAATGAGAGCTGGCGATTCCATTTGGCGCTGAAAACTGTTGTATTGCTCTATATGTATAATCATACCACGGTTTCATGATGAATGCAACCAAACTCATCGGGTGTATTGATAATTTTCACACACACACTCCCGGCAGTTTCTACTCCACGCTCCAAGCGATTTTAAATAATAATAAAAAAGCATAATTGCACAAAACTGAGTCATTTCATTCATCAATTTATAATTTCTAACCCGATCGTCGCCAGGGGGCCTCTAACGTTGTCATTATGCGCTCGGTTCAGATCAAACGGAAGCTGTCAGCGTAAACAACCATATTTCTCTATACCCATAACGTATCCTTGAACAGTCCATCGTCTGCAAAATCAGTGACGTCTGCATCCAATATTTGAAATGCATAGTCTTAATATTTCTGTCATTTTAAAAAAAAAAGATGTAAGAAAATAACAAGGAGTAGTTTATATAACTGTGTTCAAATGCACGTGACACCTAAAGTTACGGAAATTTACGGAATTTTTTGGAGCTTATCAAAGACGACAAACTGCATCTCATCTTTTCTTTTCAAATATAGACTAGCTCAAGCCAGTATAGCAACTTTGTAAGTAAAGAAACTCTCGTGGTTTGAAACACGAATATGATGAGGATGTTAGAGTCCCCGTGGCGACGATCAGGTCAGGCATTATAAATTGATGTATAAAATTATTATTTTTCTTATTTCCTTGATGCCTTTAGTTTTAAAATTCTTACGGATAGATAAATTCTTAGGGATAGATAAATACCACGGGAGTATTAGTATCCTCGATCCCAAATGTCTTCAACAAGTATTCATTATTTTTCTAAGCGAACAAACCCTAGCATTGTTGCTTTGAGGGATGGGCGGGTAGGAAAGTTCTGCCAGTTACCGGGTTTGGGTTTCACCATTCCCATTTCGTCCGGTTCCCTATTTTCTCTCTGACACCCATTTTTTGTCAACCATAAAACAACGTTTCCTGTTTTGTTTTACAAAAATATTTTATTGCCGACACTCAGAACAGAAGGACGTGGAAGTGTGTGTGTGTGTGTGTGTGTGTGTGTGTGTGTGTGTGTGTGTGTCCGACCTAACAAAGTCAACTTTAAAAACAAAATGTAAACCTGGCCAGACCGGGTATTTTTCGGTAGTGCAAACCCGTCCGTTTCAGGGTGACCGAGATGGGCACCCGTCCATCTCAATATATGTGTGTGAAACGATTTCTGGTCCTTGCTTATCGTTCGTTATATAAAGTGTTCGTAATAAAGCCGTATGAATATATATGTATTTCAAGTTCGGAATAGCAAGATAGTCTATAGCAAGGTGATAAAGTAATTCTGTATTCAAACAAAATGTTTATATTTGAAGGCCACGGTGACATCAGATTTGAGTATAGGAATCGTTCCGAGTTTTTTCATTAACTTAAATTTCTTAAAATCTTTAATGGTTTTTGTTCATAGTTTTTGCCTATAATTTTGCAATTTTTAATTAAATATGTCTTGACACAACATATCAAGATAAAATATAAAATTACAGATCTACAAATTATCACATACATAATATGCAGCTTGTATAAATATCAAGTTATAAAGTATCAAATTTATATAAATAAGGATTGTTTAGTGCAACATCTGGTACTTTGTCGCTAAAGTGTTGAAATGCAACTAGTGCTAGGCGATCTTTAAAAAGAAATTTTGACACGGGAAGCTGATATTTCAGGAAAAGCCATTAATTAGCCAGTGTTATATGATCATTTTTTTTTTTCATTTCTATATTTTAGTTTCTTTTGTAAAGCCACTTTTATTGGAAAGCGAGTCATATCATTGCTTTCTTTCTGTATTTGAGTCGCCTTTTCCTGTCAGTTTCTTCATCTGCGGTTTGTCTAGGTCTTGGTTAACGTTTATTTATTTGTTAATATTTCCTAAACCTCTAGATAGAGTCATAAATAGCATTGACACTTACCCCTTGATGGAATCTCACCATACTTGTCATTAATTACCCCTCGATAAAGTCTCGCCATGCTTGTCTTAATAGTTAACAAACTAGCCCCTTAATGGAGTCTCGTCATAACTTTCCATTATTCTTTGATTGCACCTTTCATTTAGCTAAAAGTTCTAAGCCATTATTGAATTTTCTTCGATCTTGGATGAATCATCAGGTTGCAAAGGAAATTTCCGCCTCTTTCGTCTTGCGGTCAAGGTCACTGTGACATCAGATTTGTGCTCAGGATTCGACCTTGAGATCACGGTCACACATCAATTGTTGGATCGATAGATCGACTTGCAAGACATGTTCTTGTTGGCGTATTTTATAAAATTATTATTTGTGTTGAGTTTGTTATTGGTTTCTATTTTTTATTGTTTATGTTGATGATGATAAGATTATTATTATTATTATTATTATTATTATTATTATTATTATTATTATTATTATTATTATTATTATTATTATTGTTGTTGTTGTTGTTGTTGTAATAGTAGTAATAATAGTAGTAATAATATCATCTCCAAATTCTTGCTCATCACATTATCATCATCATTGTTATAGTTATTATCACAATTATCATAACAACACCGGCCACTATCATCGCTCTGTGGTATTCGTCAAGCTCATCTGCATTGTGGGCTTTTTTCGATTTTTACGCCCATCACTATTTTGTACATATTATTTTGTAAACTGTAAAGGAGTACTGTCACCTTATATAAAATATACACTGATGTACATAGAGTGTATTGTTTCATCTACTAATAATGCTGCAAACGCTAAACTAATTTGACCTACATTGTAAGTCAAAATGGGATATATAATGACAAAAAATGTCCCATTATTTTGGCAGCACAATTTGATCCTTTAATAAAGTAAATAAAGTCCATCCTCTTCACATAAAAAAGTACTTACTGTTGAAAATACTGCCTTAAAGCCACTGGTATTTGCCCCGGGGTTATATCAGTTGTAAAGATCGATTCAATTAGAGTGCTAATGTGCCTTCTCCAACACAAATACTGCTTTGCGTGGTACCGCGTCGAACGTTTTACATTTCTCTCTCTTTTGTTTCAGACTGAAACGTACACCCACGTTTTTACGTATCAGGTAATTTAATTTCGTTGAGCTGAGCAAAATATAAGGATCATATGTCTGCGCTTGTTCAGTCGGTGACATCTTGGGGGAAACAATAAACTTTCTGAGTAATGAGAAACTGGATCCTAAATCACCTGGGTGACTTAAGCGAAGTCTGGGTGTGAAACATTTGATACTTTGTAAGTTGTTTGAATAGAATAACTGGGAGGACACCCGCAAAATAAATAGCAGAGAGGTGAGATGCCAGTATCGTATTTTCTTTTTTTTTTTCACTAATATTTGTGTCCATTTTTAAGTCAACGTTCAGAAGTCAACGTTCATGCCGTTGAAGATGTTGCTTTACCATCGGAATATGTTTTTACTTCAGTAACTAATACCATTAAATTCAAATTAATAACAGAGTTGGTTTGTTTTTTAAATGGGAATATATGATGTAAAAATAAGATCAGTACTCACCTAAGTTTGATTCAGTTATTTTAAATAATTCAGTTCTGACTCCGTCTGAGAAATAAATGCATTGAGGGATGAAGATGACGTCAATATTTTTTGTCGCCTACCAGAAACTGGACTCTGAACCCGTTTGTTAAGAACAAACTTGCGTTCAACTGATATCGAAAATACCATTTCTCCCATACACTATGATGTGCGAGGGAAGTGAAAAATATTGCCTGCAGACATGTGATGCCAATATATCTGCCTTTGGTGAATTATGCGGTTCCATTATCAATTAGAAATTAACATTTCCTGACTGCAAAGGCAATAGTAAAATTTTACACAAAATTGTCACTTTTGGACAAATGCAGCCAGATTTGCTTATTTATTAACTTGTACATTGGCACTGTTGGTAGATACTATATCAGAAAACACTTGTTCGATGTCATACGAATTCGAGAGCTTTTCCTACATACCAGATAAGTCATATACATTGAAGATGACAATGTGACGTACGTTTGAACTGACGGACGTCAGAGTAAATAGCATTCTATGAAACTGAGATAATATTGCTTTTTAAATAATCATATCCATGAGAAAATATGGAGAATGCAGTTTATTTGTATGTGCATATTCCCGGTGAGAACCACACGCAGCCTGGAGCGAGGGTACCCAAGGGTACGAATTGTCTGGCAATTTCCGGTATTTCGGTAACTTTTGTTATTTCTGAAAACAAAAATGACAGTCAGTTCTCATACAATATTCTCAAACTAAAATTCAAGGAACATTGTTAGCCAGGAAACAAGAGTGCATATACTAAATTGTTCTCCACGAAAATCAATATCCATTACTCTAAGTCAGGAACAAGTATTTCGCGTGCACTGCTGATTACATTTTATCTCTAACATACACAGAGGCTAATACGACTGAATACGTTTAATTTTTAATGAACTTTTCTCTTTTTTTTATTAAATCACAAGTATTTAGCATAACACGCTTCAGTGTATATTAGGGTTTATGCCGAGCATCACAATGTAATAATTGTACAATTGCGACATCACAGTTTGCAAAAAGTACCAATTTTATCTGCTGATTATCTGTGATACATTTACTATAATTTATGCCTCCAAGCGTTACTTTTTAGTGTTAGGTAACGTCAATCGCTTTTTGTTACGTTATAAAGATTATATACAATTTTGAACGATATAATGCGACTCGTGACTGCCGAACAAAATACACCTATCCTGATAATGTTTAAATTCAGATGCAGAAAAAATTATTAACTAATCAATTAATCAATGAATGTCATTAAGTCCCAGTCTTAAAACGACATTGTTCTCAAGAACAATTATTAGACGAATTGTTATTTCCACGTGTTTTTTCAGTGATGTGTTTAAATTTCAAAGTGTTAATTCTTACATGTTATTTGGGATTTAGTTATATTTAAACCCTTACTAGAGACTCAAAAGGTGATTTTTTTTAGCAGTCAGAAACATGACAAATGGATCTTTTAGGAACAAAATTATTATAATTCAAATGTTAGAAAACCAATAATAATCGAATAAATTTTGTTAAGTACATAATGTAATAATACAAAACAAGGCACATTTGATCCTCACGCACCCGCTCCTCACCCCACCCCACCCACCCCAAAAAGCATATAAAGTATCTGATTGTGCACGTGCCGTTTATTTTATACAGCGCATAATGCAAACAGATCGTTTTAATTCAAAAAGTTGTCGTAGCTTTCCCTAATTTGAGCCTAGGGCCAGTGTCATAAAGGACTATCACCATTTATCATCAGAAGAATGACACCTGTACATAGATACGGCTGATACCATGCATCCCGTTCAGAACTGTGGCCCTATTAAATCAAGTGTTGAATTTGTCTCTATTTACCTAAATTATCATTTTCTGACACTCCTGTCGGGCAGAATTTGCTTGCCATTAGCTACAAACTACATTTGAAAGGTATAAATGAATGTAAAAGAGGAATGTTTTCATTTATATTTAGATTAGATGTGAAGAGAGATATTTGTGTGTGGGGGGTGTACGTACATACATACATACATACATACATACATACATACATACATACATACATACATACATACATACATACATACATACATACATACAGACAGACAGACAGACAGACAGACAGACAGACAGAAAGACAGACAGACAGACAGACAGACAGACAGACAGACAGACAACAAAATTAAACACATTGGGCTAATATGATGATAAATAAGCGATAAAATGTAACGCAAAACACAAATATGGAGTAATTGCAGATAATTTAGTTGTAATTATCAAGAATATTAAGTTGGATTGCCATTAATTAGCCTTTTTGAAACATACTTCTTTTCCAGTCCTGTCTTCTCGGGGTTGTCTATTTACTGCAACATAATAATTAAATCAAAGCACTTTTACAAAATTCTTTCTGACATGGCCACAATTTTAATCCAGCTCTATTAGGTCGTCATTGTTGCACATTAGCAACATTTTCTACTTAGTTTGCCGCACGGAAAAACACGGTGTGAGGGTTATTATGGGGTTTTCGTAACAGATCCTCTACCACTTCAACACCTCTTCCAGGAAACACCCTTTTCTTTATGTTTCATTGTCCATGGCTAACGATGCGTATTAAATTATTTCTGGCAGACGGAATCCACAATGAACCTCACACAAATGGAGTTGATGCAGAAGAAAATGGAAAAGTCACTCATCCATAAAATAGTTATTATTGAACTTGTTAGTCATTATTCTATAATTTACTCCTTGCGTGGTTTGCAGACCATATTCGGATGAACAGATAACCGAAACTGACAACGGACGTAGACAGGAAGAACGTGACACAGGGACTGTAATTTTGAACTGCACGAGACCAGCTTTTTGGCTCTTTCTCAACAATATCTTACTAAACAGTTAACCATTTATTACGACCTTTTTCTATTCAAAATGGCCAAAAGCCTGGTTCTAAACAACATTGCAAATATCAATCTGAAATAACGTGCTCCATGAATACCATTCTGATCTGACATAGATCATAATGATCACAAAATCTTTGTCCTTATGAATCGCAATATGTTCGTCTGGCACTACTTTGGGGGGGGGAAGGGGGCGGTTGGAGGGTTAGGCTTTTATAGATTGTATTGACTATAGGGAATTCCATTTATAAATATGTTTTACATGTTAAACTTGTTTTCAGCTGTTTTTATTATTTTTTTTAAAAAAAACCCAGATGTTTTCCAGTCACAAGTTACGTTCATTATTCATCCGAAGCTATATTTCCTTAACTGATTGGTGGAAATTAGCAAACTTGTAACATACGCAGTGGAAACCTCAGCAAGAGGGATACAATTACTGGGTCCTCTCGTGGGAAGGAGAAGAATGGGAAAGGTAAAATATTAAAAAGTTTGCAGTTAAAGTGACATTTATGAATATTGACAAATAGTTCTACATGTTATGACTGGACATAACATATGTTAGGCACAACCAAATCGTCTTAGCCAGAGCGTGGGAGGTGGGGTAAATATTTAAACAGAGTAGAGTTTTTCCATGGCTGGTCATGGAAGCAACTCCTTTACGTACCTTCATCTTACTCTGTCCTATCATTCCTGTTGTGACTCAATTGTTCTTTTGGAGATTTGGTGAAGATCTTTACTCAAACTTATATTTTCCATTCTTTATATGGCGTAATATTTCTTTAATAATAAATAATAATGGATAGTGCATGAATGTTGGAGTTTATGATTAGTATAAAGCTTTACTCTTTAACAAAGAAAGTATACATAGAATAAATAAGCAACACTTTATTTTACATGAAAATGCCACCGTTTAAATTAAACTTAAACCCATTAAAATAGCTACATTTATCCCATTATTTGCTTCACGATAGGTTTATCGCCATGTACGTGGTAATGACAGTAACCTCAAACTGAAATATTTGGATTTCCCTAACTCCATTCCGGACGCATTTTTAAGAGTGTTTTATATGAATTGAACTTAAAACAGGGAACATTGGAGTTATATTTCTATTTGTGTTTGTACATGTTTATTCGTTTTGTTTTTGGGAAAAATAAACCCAATTTTTATCCCTTTTTATTTCTTACTACCATGATATGCATTATTTCGTTTAATCCTGCAACAAACGACAGACATTATAGGGTTTTCTTTTTTTATTCAAGATAAAGCACAGGAAAAGTAAGCCTATATTTATGCTGAAATTTAGGATCGAATAAATACATTTATACATCAGCAGTAAATTGTGCACGATGGAAGATGATAACAGTTATGTTCTTTCCCGCAGTTTGGTTTTCAAGACTTATTAGGGCATTCGCATTTAATATGATTGAAACGACCTGAGAGATTCCGTTGTCTTAACGTGTATTTATTATTTTATATTATTGACAAAATTAACTTTAACAGATATTGTTGTAAATCTTCTTCTACAAACCTGCTAATGTGAGAATAAGTAATATCTGACATACTCGGGGTGGCACACATTGTTTGCGGACTCAATCTGCGAAGTATCAAAGAAAAGATTTGATTGATACGAATGATACCTGATTAGTCCGGAATGGGCCGCTGATGCGGCTTTTTGATAACCTGTCCCTTTCTTCTGCAACATGCGCTTTCGATTCTCTCCACAAACGCAGGTCTTTTGATTCTAAGCAAAGATTAGAGCAAGGATGTTTCTGAGTCATTCAGGCGAAATTTACGACCATAGCCACCCAGAAGTCACACATCGTTTTCATCATAAAATTGTGGAATAATTCTATTTTGTGAAATATAACGTTATCTACAATCTGCAGTGTCAATCATTGTGGTTTTCAATACATTAAGCCAGTGCCTATCTCAGATGTGTGGACATCTTATTCCTTCCAAAAGTGAGTAACAAACGGGTCAGTTTACGACATAACTGCGGGCTACTTAAAGCCGAAAAGCCACAAAGATAGTTATCATTTCATGAATTTATGGACCTTTATAAATGTTGTTCCACTCCTCGCACTTAAAGTGTGATTTAAAATGTTATGTGAAAAATGTTTTTAGGTCATGTATTTCAAAATTAACTAGGAACGGCATTATAGTCTACTAGTCCTAATCTAACCTGCGTATTCCTAATGTCTCTCACTAAGATTACCTGACGACTTCTAAAGTAACAACCTATATATAGTAATAACTTTTACCGACAGATTTCTTAAGATCCGTTTATTTGTACTTTAACTTGCTTTGAAAATACTTTACAAGAATGGTACATACAGTTTTTCAAAGCAAAAATACGTAGTTTATAGATACATTTTTTCCAAAGTAGAAATACCTATTTTATATGAAACAATTATTACTGATGCGAGAAGGAAATAATGAAAAATTTAGTCGATATGAAAATGATTGGATTAGGATGATCCTGAGACGTCAGAACACAGCACCATTTCACCATCCCTGTCTAAAAGTGCATTTTAAAATTGCGCATCCTACATTTTTTCTTAAAAGGGAAGGATGTGTGCCAAGCGATTGAAAACCTCCAAATCCGTCCCTGTTCCCTAAAGTGAATTGTTTGCTTTCTGTAGTACCTTTAAGACTCACAAACAGCTATACCCTTATCAGTAGCCATTAGTTTAAGTTCTGTCTTATTTGTTCTGCTGATTATGCCAAGCTGACTGTGTCAACCCACACTGACAACAAATTCATTTTACTCTACAGTTTGCAGTTTGATCTGAATTATATGAAAATATATGCTGAATTTCTAAATGACCAGTCTATTACATTCGGAACAAGGCTGAAACAACTAATACATGCCGGTTAAGGCTAATACCAAGGGTTTTTTTTTTCTTCTAAGATCCATGGGAAAGAAAGTTGGAATGCGGCAATCTGTTTCTTAATTGAAGTTGCAATAAACAACAACGTTAACAACAACAGCTGGAGAAAGAGCAACAACAAGAAAATGCACTTGTAAATGTTAAAAGTTTTGTATATACTGTAACGACTTTATGATTTTAAAATTAAGAACAGAGAAGAGCGAAAACCACAAGTTTTGTAAAACTCAACAAATATAATACAATTATTCCTAAAGGTTTTATAACTATTCCAAATTTATGTCATTCCAACTGAATTCCAGCGTAATCCAAATATGCTCCAATACTGGATGTGTTCATGTGCCTGTAGTCTCGAAATTGGTAATGTGCCAAAAGCCTAGATTGTGGAGATGTGTTAAATTTATTTTGCTGTATCACAACAATATAATCCAAGACTGTCCTTGTCTGAATTCACTATAATTCCAAATTAATGTTTCTGTCCAATAATATTATTGATGAGTACTTTGTATTTCCAGTGAAGAATAATTTAAAATATAAATTCAACCTAGATGAAAATCTGATCACATAAGAAAGATTAATTCTGCTTCAAGTTGTAAAGGCAATAATGATTAATTTTTAAAGTAAACAACATTATATATAAACCTTAAGCACAATAATAGAACATTCTAAGTTGTCAAAAAAGATAAGTCTATTACTAAAATTATAATAATATAAAGAACTTGTCGAACATCAGATACATTATGTTTTTCTATGGAGGGGGGAATACAATGCCTAAACCCTAAGCATGTTTACCTCCTCTTATAATGATCCTAATATTTAATCTATACTCACAGACAAGTAATAGCTATATGTTTTGTTGTTTATAAAATCAATGTCCCTAGTCAGGTACACAGTAAACTTGATTTTTACAAAATACAATTATACATAACAAATAATCATGGATAAAGATGCCAACAAACAATACAGATTTAATATACATAACTTTGCTTCATCAGCTCCAGGGCCAAAGATAACGAAAGGGATAGCACTGTATCACTGTTTACTGTTTCCCTTACCAAAGTGCGTCATGTTTTAGCAAAATAAAAGACTAAGAATAAGACACAACTGAGTTTGTCTCATTAATTGCACATTTACGTCTATATTTTTTATGAGCCCTTTCATGAATTGTTAGTTCTAAAAGATACTTAGATTTTGGTGCTGGTTTTATTCCAAATTAAATTCTCACATTCGATTATTGTTAAGATTAAGGACCGAATAAAATTATCCCATTCGATTAGTGTCTATTGACTTTAGACTGAATTAAATTTTCCAATTATATTATTTTAGATAGATTTAAGACTGAATTAAATTATCCCATTCAATTATTGTCTATTGATTTAAGACTGAATTAAATTCACACATTAGATTATTGTTGCTAAGATTGAGGACCGAATAAAACTCTCCGACTCGATTATCGTCGTTAATATTTAAGACAGAGTTTTTAGTATATCCGTCCGTGAATGACTTTCAAAATTTTATTTTCTTTTTCTTTTTCATAACTGGCATAACTCAAAGAAGGGCTCGTGGTTGAAAATCATAACAATGAAACCAAAAAAAATAAAATAAAAATTCTGTCATATTTTCTGAAAAATTTCAGAATTACATTCGTGTATCAAATACATACCGATTACTTTAAACATACTCAATGACACTGCTTGTCATTTAACACTAATTGAATGGCACTGCCTGTCATTTAATATTGTTTTCTCATAAGCACTTTATGGAAAAAAGAATCTAAATGAAAATTTTCTATTGGCACAAACATGGTAGAAATATCGGATACTCTACCGAGTTCTGTTGGACTGATAACTGGAACATTCGTAGCAACAGAGAGTGACTGTCTTTAGTGCGCTGTAGGTCAAATACGCTTATACGTAGTTAAACAACGTTTTTGTGCAAGAGCTCGACGAGCCTTTTTGTCTCTTCAAGTCTTGCTCTTGGAGTCCAACTAATTTTTTTTTTCAGTTTGAAAGTTTGCGCTCCTTTTGACATTTACGATGGTATGTGGGGACATAGAAATGAAGATATGGCTGGCAAGTTTACTTAAATTCCTGTCGAGAAATTCTGCATACAGGTTGTTGTATGTGAACATGTGAACATGTGATAGCCATGTTAGACGTGCTGATGTATGGGCGGGAGTTTGCATGCTGCGCGGAAAATTGCTCTCCCACCGTGCTTGACAGTAACTGTCGGAAACTTTAATCGTGAGAATAAATAAAACAAACAATGATAAGAGATTTATTTATTTATTTATTTATTTATTTATTTATTTATTTATTTATTTATTTATCTAGCACGAGGATAGGTATTAACTTGCATACAATTATGATGAGTTGAGATATAATAACATTCAATAAACTATTAGCATCCAAATTATTTTATTTATAAAGACAAAAAAAATGAAAGCAAAAATGTAACACACACACACACACACACACATATATATATATATATATATATATATATATATATATATATATATATATATATATATATATATATATATATATATATATATATATATATATATATATATATATATATATTACATAGAGTAGATAAATGCAGTGTTAAGATACAGTTTTTATGCAGGATAGTATCAATGAGTTTGTATCCATTTGGCGCCCTTGGTTTCATTGCGCTAAATATGCGAAACAAATACCAATGGATTTGGAAAGCAAATATGCCACTGCAAGGAGAGAATGGTGTTATGATAGGCATTTCTGCCTTGTTAGAACACATTGGAACGTAGCATATTTCTTGCTGTAGCGGCAACTTTATGATGAGCTTCGGATACGCGTTGTTTACTGGAAAATAGATTTCCTTCTCGGAACCAATAAAACGGAATCACTTGAGCGACTGCAATAATTTTGAGAGTTTTCGGAATATCTTGATTTGCGCGTGCTCGTAAATTAAGGGAAGAAATGAATGATCGTGTGTCGAAACATGGTATGCTTCAGTGTAAACACGGTATAATTAATCATTTGGACCCGGTGGACTCTGAGTGGTTACGGCGGTCAGTTTATTAAAAAGAGATACAGTGGCTAGTGCTACTCCACCATCTCTTGGTCTGTCTCCTTGTCTTTCTTTGTTTCTGTCTCTATCTCCAACTCTGTCTCATTATTATTCAGCAAGTATATATGGGGCCTGCGAACTTTTGCATGATTACGGCGGTCAGTGTATTAGATAAGACACAGTGGCTAATTCTGTCCCCACCCAGCTATTTCTTTTTTTAATCCGTATGTTTCTGTCTGACAGTCTGTCTGTCTCTGTCCCTCAAATCTAAGTCTGTTTGTTGTTCCTTGTTCTCTCTCTTTCTGTCTCTCTCTGTATGTATGTCTCTGTCTGTCTGTATGTCTCTCTATCTCTATAGATAGATAGATAGATAGATAGATAGATAGATAGATAGATAGATAGATAGATAGATAGATAGATAGATAGATAGATAGATAGATAGATAGATAGATAGATAGATAGATAGATAGATATGTACAGAGATGCTACATATACAGAGATAATACTGTTTCTCATAAGACAATAATAAAATTTTAAACATTTTATCAGCTTTGTCGTGATCTTTTCCTTCTCAAGTAATTAATTGCCTATTTGTCATCTCTCTTTCTAATAGTTCTTTCTTTCTCACTCGTTTGTTTCTTTGTTTTCTTCATTTTAGTATAGTAATTATTTGACTATTTTTGTTTTTTCTTTCTTACTGATCGTGTACTATTTTATCTCGTTTCTATTTCTTGATATCCTGTTTTCAGTCAATATTTTCTATCTTTCTCTTCGACCAAACTATTTTGAAAGTCATGCCTATAAATATTAGTGCCGAAAGTTAATCTACAAAGATTTGCAACAAAAGATGCAAAAGGCAACAAATAGAAAACCAATACTCTTGTAAACCCGCCAACTTTACTGGAATTTTGTATATGAGAACAATTTATCTGAACTCATAAAAATTAGGTTTCCTGAGTCAAAAGAAAACGTGTTATTAATCCAGTTAATAAAACCCCGACCATCTGGTTTAAAGCACGAGCAAGGCGTTTTGTGAACGCTTAATATTGCATTGGTTTCATTTTTTTTACAAAATTAAAGTTCAGCTGCTTTGCCTGCACGTGTGGACCGATCACATGAGCTGCAAGCATTAACTGAGTAGACGTAGTTATATTTTGATGCTTTATTATATCTTAGTTAAATATTGTTAAATATTATTTCTTCTATTATTAATTATTTTTTTATTGCATTAAATATCGATCAATATTTGACACCTTAAACTTTTTTTGTAAATAAGTCGTTGTGTCCTTCAATGTGCATGTACATGTTTTTCGTTCCTTCCAGTTAAACGTAACGGTAATGCTACTGTTCAAAGAACATCTAATAAAAAGTCTATTGTTGACTAAGAATGACAGTTTCTTTTTTCATTACTGTACGTATTATAATAACGGACCTTCCTTGTCGTGCCCTTTGACCTTTTCCTTCTCTATCAAGTACATCACTCTTTACATTGTTATGATTAAATATAAAAAATGCTCGAAGCTTTTTTTTAAAACTAAACTTAATTAAAGATTGATTACCTGAACAAAGGTTGTGAATACATCACGTACGTACATATTCATCAATATAAGAAATAAGTCACTTTTCTTCTTTCTTGTTGATAACTCTCGAAAAACCACAAAACAAAATAGGTAATATGATGTGTGACAATCGTTGCTCATTTTGCCTTTCTTGTATTTTACGGTTGATAAAAAAACTAATGAATAGTATTTCTTAAGGCATGATTTTTGTACGATGTTTTGCTCTATTTAGTACGAGTCTTTTTTATGGGGTTTTTCAGTACTTACATACAAAATAAATGGGACATATCAAAATATAATTGAGAACTATGACATTAAAAGGTATTTATCTGTAATAACTGCAAAGAAATCTAGATTTAAAAAAAAAACAACAAGATTTCACACATCATTTCATTAGTTATTTTTTTAAGTTGGAAGAAAATCGTGATTGGGTCAAAATTTTCATGAGTTAGAACGTGAATGTTTTATTGCAATGTCTCGCTCATTTATATGTAACTGGAACTTATTTTCTACCTTTAATTTTTAATTGTTGTTTTAGGTTTTCATAGTTTACGTTTGTCACATTTCGTTTGAGCAACTGGCACTTCTAAGCAGATATCTATGTCCTAAGCAAACTTTTCACTTCTTTAGTTAATGTTTATCGATTGTGTTGGGTGCATATGGTTTATGATTATATCTTTTATATATTAATTAACGTTCTATTTTGATAATAGTTAATTAGGCTGTGCTATAATAGTGGATGATATTTCATAATATTCTGTCAAGGATTGTTTTATCTAGAAATGCTTAAATCAATCATGTGGCTGCATCTGATCTGTAATTATATATATATATATATATATATATATATATATATATATATATATATATATATATATATATATATATATATATATATATATATATATATATATATATATATATATATATATATATTGAAGACATTTATAGCATCTTATACCGGATACATCTCTAGAATAATAATGAACAATTTAATAAATTTTATCTTCTGATCAAAGTAAAGTCTCACTAATTACTGTACGTTTTCCAATGTTTCGTAAATTTGTCATTTATTTTTGAAGGTATAATTAAGAGTTAAAAAAATTATTTCATTTTGCTAAACTTTACTGAATACAAATGACCTTGATACCAAAATGTAAAAGAAGATCAAAATGCCTCTATTTTTCATGGACTGACAATGCAAAGAAAATGAGACGACAAATCAGGCACAATGTATTAGTTCTACTGCGTACGAATAATTTAGTAACGCGACCTATCATTGTATAGTTACCTGAACCATCGTACTCAGTTAAGAATTTGTCCCGTTCTGAAAGTTTAATAAAAATCTATTTAAGAACAACATCTTTATGTCATGATGTATGATGACGACCTTGCTTTAGCAATGTCTTTACTTCCCAGTCTAATAGGTGTTCAGGGTTGGTATGTTTTATGCAGGAGGAACCTGCATAACAGAATAACATAGATTAAGCACTACGTTAAGAAGATTAATATGAGTTATTAACACTAATAAATTAGCTGCTTCTCAAAGGATGGCTATAGCTATTTTTAACTGTTTCGAATACAAAAAAGGTAAAATGCAAAGAATTTTAAAAGTTTCTATCATCTGGTACTTTATATAACTTCTGAAGGAAACAGCGGAAACAAGTTTTGAAAAATACATTCTGGTCAAATATTGCAAGTATACAAATGCATATTACAGCAATCTTTTATAGTTCAAACTTTGTATTCCAAAACATTAAATCTCAGATGGAAGGTTTCCACTTTTATTTAAACGGTGCGTAACAAGAAAAAACGGTGCATATTTAGTTGTTATGTGTAATATCATATAGTTTTGATGTGTCGATAATCACGAATTTCGAGAAATAAGTTCACAGATATTTTCTTTTTTCTTATAAAGAAATATAGCTTAAAAATAATTGTATATCCAATAGGTATTTGGCCATTTCGCTTAGTTTCAAGATACGTTCTGCTTTGATTCACCCACGGTCGATGGCATTTTAGCGGTTTGATATGCGGTGTAACGAGTATATAATTGCAATGCTGTACATGCCGTTTCCAAATAACACAGAATTTTCTACATTAGACAAGCATTTTAAAACTGAACATTTTTAAGGAATAAGGAGTTTGCAAAAGGAACTACAAATTTAATCTCTCCTTAGAAAGAACCCGATTACAGAAAGACTTATTTAAAAAATAAATTTCGCACTTCCCCGCAAAAAAAATATATATACACGCACATACACTGAAACAAATTTTAAGCTAATATATAATCAGGATACTAGTGTGTGACTCGGAAAAAAGCAACAGTAGTAGTATAAATATTATGTGAACAGATGTTAATGTCAGAATTAGGTACGATGCAATATAGGGGATGTATGAGTGTTACAACAATGTACAATGTGTAGGCCAAGCTATTTTCGGTTACTCACACAGAAAATAATCGCGGATATTTCATGAATCAATATGAATTATCTGCTCGGAGCTTAATCTTAACAACCTGAAATACAAACCTCTTCTCTCCCAATCCATGACAAATTTCCCCACTGATCTTTATTAGCTAAACCACGAGGGAGGGAGTAGACTGGTTACCGTCTGCGTAGACATTTGACTGACATTTGTGGCATTTATCAGGGAAGCCGTCCAGCAATCAAGACACACACGAGGTTCCATTTATATTAAAACTCCATAACTGTTCTTTAATGAGTTGAAAACGATACAAGGCTTGGATTGTTGGTGGAAAGGGGTTTCGTGGAAAATAAAATAGACAATTTGAGATAGTGTTTCCCCGTCTGATGGAATAGACCATGTGTTGAGTGCCAAGTCAATCACTCCAAATTCTTGAAAAATTGCTGGTCAAGCTGCCTCAGTATGTGACATGACAAGAATTTCTGTTGAATTAAACTGACATGTGCTTTCGTTTTCTTTCCATTTAAGTGAGGAACACCTACATCGAGAGAAATATTATCTGACGTGAAAAACCCGTATGTAACCCGTCATAATTACACAAATGCAAAGTACGTAATTTCATTTTTTTTTAAACTGTGGCATTGTACAAAACGGCAAGCTTTGCAAAAAGTTCAAAATCTCGCTACACAATAAAGAATAACTAGATATACGAAGAAAGTAAATTACGTTATGCCACCTTGACGTCCAATCATGTTTATAAGTGCAAATTTTCTATGAATATCTTTTTACGATATCCATGACTAATATTCCTGTGATAAAAGCATTAGGTTTCCTCAAAATATGCTGTAAAGTTTAAGCTGTAAACCGTTCCTTTCAGTACTTATTTATATTTTGTGTTCTATTGGATTTTATACACAGAAATATTATATACCATTCTCCAAAATGTTTAATATGCTGCATAGCGTCTTGAATATTAAGAGACCTATTTAAAGATTGAAATAAAATCATAACATGTCCGACGTCCTGAGAGAGAGAGAGAGAGAGAGAGAGAGAGAGAGAGAGAGAGAGAGAGAGAGAGAGAGAGAGAGAGAGAGAGAGAGAGGGGGGGAGGGAGAGGGGGTGTGTCAACATGAGTGTTGGCGAATTTGGCATCTATGATAGATTCTTTCAGATTATTTTTCAAATTATATGTCGTGTACACCAAATAAATGTCAGCCACTTTTCTCAGCTTGTTCGCTGTAAATCAAGGCAAGTGGTTTATCTCAATGAAAAATGACAATTGATATTTTGTGGTCGTACGGCACAGTGATAAACTCCGAAAGGACGTGAGCGTCTAACCGTCAACGATATTTGGATAGCTTCGCCATTACAGGACTTTTGTCATTTCGAATGAATCAAGTGATACCGCGTCTGAGACGGAACGAGCGGATGTGATAAGAAATATCTTAATGTTGTGGGAAAAGTGAGATGACCTGCGGTTGACTTAGTCCTAAATAAACTGTCATATATAGCATCAACTCTCTACAGATAAGTTCTGCCAGCATCTGGAAGTTAATTGTTTTCGTGTTTAAAATAAGGACACTTTTCTATTGGAGACAACTTGCACGCATACACATGAATTTTCACTATTGCTTATTAGAAGTTATGACACGGTATTGTAAGATCCAACAGTAACTTAAATTAATTATGCTATCCTCTTGTAAATAACCCAATTTTCGATTATATACCGCCCTAGCATCTTGGAATTTTTATATTTTTTGGGTTTATTTTCAAGAAAAAGGAAAATATTCAGTCCAGTACATCACCAGACTTAGCAGTTGAATTAATGCATTAAAAGGTGACGTGGCTTAATGAATGAAATACACGTGTTGTATAATTCTGTAATAACTAAGTTGCAAACATGTAATAAAAAGCATGATTTCCGTTAATTAATGGAAACAAGAAAATTAGTTATACACATTAAAACCTTGATGAAAATTGCCTGAAGTACGAAAATCGTTGACATCACGAAACCATAGAAACGGTAAAACGTTTCTGCTTTTTTTCTGCCAGAATGTTTTCTATCGTATCACACTTAAAAAGCTCATAGCTATCGCGCAGAAGACCAGCAGAACGGTGAAGATGCCATCTCTACCCCTTATAGAACTTATTGTTTTATTTTCTTATTTTTGTATTGAAGTATTGAGTAGGAAGTAAAGAATCAGGAGACCAAGAATTAACTGGCAAACATACGGATCCCACAAAGAAAAGCTTCAGCGTTTTGTGATCGCGAATTCTAATCATAATTTGTTTGTTTGTTTGTTTGTTTGTTGTTGGGCTTAACGCCATTTTTCAGCACATGATAGGCTATTCATGGCGGCCAGTATTAATGGTGGAGGAAGAAACCAGGAAATCACCGGAAAGAACCACCGACCCACGAGAAGCTACTGGCAGGCTTTCTCGCATATCCACATTCACCGAATCCTAGACTCGAACCCACACAGACAGAGGTGAGATGGCAGTGATCTAATCATAATTTAGATTTATCATATAAAAGGCATAATCGTTTGCAACTTTTTTCAAATGATTTGGTGAGTTTCACAATTAGAAGAAGCGGGCCTAGCTATATAATATTTTTACAACAAATTCATGTTGGTAGAAAAATTACATTTGTAATATGATACGTTTGGGGTTATTTTTTCATGAGTCCATACGTATGTAAAAATCTGGCATTAGTGAAACTATTTAATTTTTCCTGGCTTGTCTCTTTGGTCAAACAGTGTTACAACTGTTCATTTATTATCATTTATGCAATTTTTTTCAGCACATTTGTTGACGTCATGTGCAGATTTGTATTAAAGAAAATTGCACACTCAGTGTAAACGACATTCTTGGGTAGAGAATCTTGCAAAAGGCAAATCAACCAAAAAGCGTTTATACGGCGTTAAACAAAAAAAAAAGCAATGACAACATTACCTCTGTAGTTTATAAAAGGCAAAACAAGAGCATTATAACACCCTCCCCCGAACAATGAGAGCATTACAACAATTCGGTACAGACATATCACGCTGATCGTACAGATCGCGGCTGGAATGCAATATATTACATCAATATCAAAATAAAAAGGTTGGAACGCAGCTATTTAGGTAGAATATTGGCGACTAGTTGCCCGTAATGGTGACCATCTTTCCATCACTGGTCAAATAAATCAGTCACACGTTGTGTCTTTTTTTCGGTATTGTTGACAAATTTACCCACACACCCAAATTTCACAACACGTTCCAGCCGTAAGATAAATCTTACCTATAACTTTGGTGGTGCAAACATTACTTGCATGATTTGTGACCGTGGCAACGTAAACGGTACTTGCATGATTTGTGACCAACACAGAAGCAGACGACATAAAGTCCTGGTCGTACGTCCAATAATCGATACGAAATATGCCGTGGGTGACCACAATAATAAACTGCCTTTGTCTTTTCAAAATACAAATAATTATTGAAAATTGCATGAAATAACTTATTTCACGCCCTTTGGCCATAGAACGCGATGTAACCGTTTTAGATTGGTCTATAGCGTGATTTAAGTTCAGTTCATTATAACATCAATATCGTTTGTACTACTACTACCACTGACGACGACGACGACGACGACGACGATGATGATGATGATGATGATGATGATGATGACGATGATGAAGATGGTGATTATGATGATGATGATGATTATAATGATGATGATAATTATAGCGTTGTTTAAACTCTACCCATTACTATTAATTTAATGGTGCTAGTCACCATTGCTGATTGTTACATTACAGTAACTTTGCTTCCCAAATAAAAAAATAAATAAATACATGAAAACGGAATTGTTAATATACAATTTATAGGTTTTTTTTCGCGCGTTTGTTTATTTGCGTGTTTATTTATTTTTTTTAAAAAAGAGCGGGAAACTCCTATGTTGAACCCATTAAACTTGCGATGAAGTAGGGTGCATATTCACTCACCCCATAAAGCAAATACGAGTCCATCAAAATTATTTCGTTTCAGATGATCACGATTCTCTAATTCAGACTATAAAATATCGACTATAAACCAGCTATCCGTGCAAGAAGAAATAAACGCCCTTTAATGTTTGCCGCCGCCAGTCCAGTTATTATACAATAAACACGTAACGATTTGGTCACCAGTCGTCGTCAAAAGGTCGATTAGGAACTACTGCATTTGAATCGGTGCACCTCAGGGGTATAGGCGGACAGTACCGTACAGGTCAGTTCACCATGGAGCTGACAGTTTATGTTAGCAAACTGATGGACAGTGGTGGTTGAGCCGCCAGTGTGTCTCCAAGTCCCCAAACACACCGCTATATCCATCAATTTCTGTGCTGCTCTTGTATCTTATTACACCTCTAATTGACAACAAATCTGCAAGTAAGCATGTGAACAAGTGCACTGCCATTTGTTTCATTTCGTTCTCCTGAATATGCTAACAATTTCCTATTTCTTGTTTCCATGATAATAGGCAGTTTATTCGCATATGACCAGAACAAAAACAATAAAATATTTCTGCAAAAGTACAGTTTTACGTTTGGATTTTTTTTAGTTAAGATACCCCGTGCTCCATATGCACATTTCGAATTCCCACAGTAATATGCAGTCTGTCAAACATTAGTACATATCAAATTCATTTGGAAAACATAAACTAAAAAGATTTATAAAATCTTTATCATTAAAAGTCTTAATTCGCAGATTTTGTACGAGTTTGCTGTGATCACCCGGCTACACCTCCCAGTTAACACTGTTTTTCGGACAGCTTCGTTTGGGACGTGTATTTCAGTGTCAGAGAATAGGCTTCTTACACAAATTAAATGAAAAGACTAAATGTGGTTACTCGAAGGTGGTGGTATCATTTACGGAATGGTCTGAATGAGCCAGTTTTATGATTATTTTCTACCAAAAGGATGGATTCCTTCCGGAGAATATGGTTGTTTCTGTTGCTGTTTTTGTTGTTTTTTTTTTGTTTTTTTTTGTTATTGTATGGTTTTAGCACAAGATATAGTATACATGGCGGTCAGTATTAATGGTGGCTCAACAACCCGGGACAACCCTGAAAAGAACCACGAGAAGCTACTGGCAAGCTTACGCACATACCCACATTGGCCGAATCCGAGATTCGAACCCATGCAGACAGAGGTGAGATGGCAGTGATTCATAACGTTGAGCGCTTTATTCCTTTCAGTCAAGGAGATTGTGGAATTCCCAATCTATATGTGGATGTGCTGGAGAAATTTGACTTTTAATGGTTTTCGGACATTTTTAGACTAAATTTTGTTACACTAGCATAATTTCTTCCTTTGTCATTAATAGTATTCTTTAATATCTTTGTCACAAAACATGTATCAGATAAAGATATTTTTTTTTAAAATTATTTTGATGGCATTTAAATTAAAATTCTTCTCTCGGGCATGTTCCCCTCCTAAATAATTAAGAATATTTGGATTTTTCAGGAATCTAGAAATCATAACTACACGTAGGCTTAAATAAGAAAACTGACATAGATACTTCATGCTAGAATATATATATATATATATATATATATATATATATATATATATATATATATATATATATATATATAATTATGCTAGTACATAGATATTGTATGCTACTACTTGATAATTAAATACTGGTGCAAATATACCTTATGCTAGTACATAGATAATTCATGCTAGTATATAGATACTTCATTCTAGTACATATATATTTCATGCTGGTACATATATACTTCATTATAGTACATATATATATATATATATATATATATATATATATATATATATATATATATATATATATATTTTTCATGCCAGTACATGGATACGTCATTCTTATACGTAGATACTTTATTCTAATACATAGATATTTTATGCTAGTAATAGTACATAGATACTTCATGCTAGTTCATATATACTTTATGCTAGTACATAGATACTTAATTCTAATATGTAGACACTTTTATCCTAGTACATAGATACTTCATTCTAGTACATAGATACTTCATGCTAGTACAAAGATACTTCATTCTAGTACATAGATACTTCATGCTAGTACATATATATTTCATTCTAGTACATATATACTTCATGCTAGTACATAGATACTTAATTCTAATATGTAGACACTTTATGCTAGTACATAGGTACTTCATGCTAGTACATATATACTTCATGCTAGTACATATATACTTCATGCTAGTACATATATACTTCATGCTAGTACATATATACTTCATGCTAGTACATAGGTACTTCATGCTAGTACATAGGTACTTCATGCTAGTACATATATACTTCATGCTAGTACATAGGTACTTCATGCTAGTACATATTGACTTCATGCTAGTACATAGATACTTCATGCTAGTACATATATACTTCATGCTAGTACATAGACACTTCATTCTAGTACATATATACTTCATGCTAGTACATAGGTACTTCATGCTAGTACATATTGGCTTCATGCTAGTACATATATACTTCATGCTAGTACATATATACTTCATGCTAGTACATAGATACTTCATTCTAGTACATATTTACTTCATTCTAGTACATATATACTTCATGCTAGTACATATATACTTCATACTAGTATATATATACTTCATGCAAGTACATATATATATATTTCATTCTAGTACATATATAATTCATGCTAGTACATACTTCATGCTAATACATGGACACTTCATGCTAGCTGATAACGTCGCATTGAAACTTTGTATGTGCTTTAGTCTTTTGTTTTTGGTAAATTAAATCGATATTTACTATTTTGTTCCAAGTCTTAGGTCCGTATTTACCATTCTGTTCTATGTATTTGATCCATATTTACCATTTTGTTCTATGTATTTGGTCCATATTTACCATTCTGTTCTATGTATTTGGTCCATATTTACCATTCTGTTCTATGTATTTGATCCATATTTACTATTCTGTTCTATGTATTTGGTCCATATTTATCATTCTGTTCTATGTATTTGGTCCATATTTACTATTCTGTTCTATGTATTGGGTCCATATTTACCATTCTGTTCTATGTATTTGGTCCATATTTACTCTTCTGTTCTATGTATTTGATCCATATTTACCATTCTGTTCTATGTATTTTGTCCATATTTACCATTCTGTTCTACGTATTTGATCCATATTTACCATTCTGTTCTATGTATTTGATCCATATTTACCATTCTGTTCTATGTATTTTGTCCATATTTACCATTCTGTTCTACGTATTTGATCCATATTTACCATTCTGTTCTATGTATTTGGTCCATATTTACCATTCTGTTCTATGTATTTGGTCCATATTTACCATTCTGTTCTATGTATTTGGTCCATATTTACCATTCTGTTCTATGTATTTGGTCCATATTTACCATTCTGTTCTATGTATTTGGTCCATATTTACCATTCTGTTCCATGTCTCAGGTGCGATAGTTTCATACATCAGATGGACATGCATACATAATCATTGCATCTTGCATATCGACCAGAACAGCTATTACATTAATGCTTCATACACCCAGTAATAGCTTACGTTAGGTAAGAAATCATGGATATCTCTGGAGTACTTAACACCAAATCATTCTTCAAAAGAATCATCCGGTCTTTTGGCAACACAAGTCCCTGGTCCTTCTCAAGCTTCAGCCTATTTCTTGATCACTTGTATTTAGTATTTGGTCAGTAATTAGTACCCTCTCGTTTCCTTGACAAATACAATTATGTTTAATTCGGGGCTAATAGGGTTTAATGTGTGCTGCATCATCCAGCCCAATGAAGTGAGAATGTAACAACGGTTGCTGCTGCTGGAAAGCTTTGAAGAACCGATAACTTTCTGCACAAGTGACGACGGATGTCGCACAGAGGCCAATCCAAACGCATTTTCGCAAGAATCTCGCATTTCCCACCTTTCAGTCAATTGGTTTATCTAATGGATGCTTGGAAGATGAAATAATCAACCTTCCAGATATTATGTCTGCTTGAAAGACTAGTTTCAGTTCATTAATCTCCAATAAAACAACAGGCAGAAATAGCCGTTTGATTACGGTGACCTCGTGTTGAGAGTCTGGGCAGAGCTTATCGGATTACGTTCGCATGTGGAATTGTTCTGGCTAATTATGAAACGTATGCCGAATGTCCAGCAGATCGGCTGTTGTTACTTCATCAGAGATGGACCTGTGTTTGTACAGTATCTTTTGATGGGTCTTTAAGAGCCTCACAACTCTTTATTTTTGAATGGTCAGTTTTAAAACTGTATTTTTATTACATCCACATGTGGAATTATTATGGCCCAAGTGTAGCCAATATACAGCTATTACTGACTTTAACAGAACTGTGTATCTAAGTCAAAACAGCATCTTTTGTGAAAAATTTTATTCGTGTTGGTAATTTTTTGTCATAGTCTTTGGTCACTGATTAGTAGAAAAATGTCAAATACGTTAATTTTATTTTAACATATCTAGTTTTAGTTTTCAAATGACAATTATTTGGTCACAACAATTACCCTCGTTTTTTATTATCACTAAAATAAGCGTACTATTTTTAAAGTAATCTTTAAACCAAATTAACAAAGGCAAACAATGCAAAGTAATTAAACTAAAATAAATAAAGATAACAAATGTATAGTAGTTAAACAAAATGAAAAAACGATAACAATGCAAAGCAATTAAAAGAAATAAATGAAAGTGAAGAATCCAAAGCAAGTAAGCCAAAATGAACAAACGATAAATAATGCAAAGTAACTGAGCGAAAATGAACAAAAGATAAACAACGTAAAATGATGAAGACAAAGTAAAACAAATCAGAGCGCAAAATACTTATAAAATAGAATTAAACAAAAACTGTATAAGAGAATAATGTCGAAAGGATAATGATTTCAGCTTGAGTTGTATACTTTTCACATACATTTTAAACTTTAGAAATAATCTTCAAGCTTAAATTTTGTGAGGAAGCTTAAAACTATAAGAGTGTTAGATTCAGCGTGGTAGGCACCATCAAAACATTTTAAACATAGACGCAGAGAAACAAAATTATATCAGTATATAATGAGTATATAATTGGTATTGTAGTTAAGCAACGTACAGAGTGGGACTTGTATATACTGTCATGACTGAGCATCAGTTTCTGTTAACAGATCGATGATCGATTAATATCGATATATTGATCCACATGAAGTCTTGACAAAATCAGGATATTCTTTAAATTGGTCTTCAGTGGAAGCAGTGAAGAACTGAATATCGACCAACTTTTCATGCTAGATGGCCTATCGAATCAAATTCTCTAACTTTTGTGTAGAACTTCCGGTACATAAAAAGTACTTAGTATAGCACGTGTGTGCGTATGTGTGTGTATGCATGTGTGTGTGTGTGTGTGTGTGTGTGTGTGTGTGAGAGAGAGAGAGAGAATAAGTGAACTACATGAATATGCGTAATACAGATATTTTTTTTAAAGTGACCAATGCTCAACCAAATCAATTAATCGGAATATAATTAGTATCCACACTTGATGCAGTTTTGTGAGGCATCAGGTGATATGTTGGTAAAATACACAGACAGGTAAATAGCATACGGACAAAACATCGTACTGATAATTGTATATCTGTACGGGCATTCAGAGCTATTTGTGATATCATTCATGCACAGAAGTGCCCTTTCACTTCTTTTATTCTGAAGATCATCAATAAATGAATGGTTCATATGCCCATTTTTTGGTATTTCGTTTCAAAGAACTTAGATTTCTTTTAATGACGACAGTCCTATAGTCCTACACGATTGTAATTAGGTTAAGACATGTTATATGCCGTAAATGGTTCATATTTCAATATATAAAAAATACTCGTTTAAATATAGTAACCATCTGGTTACCTAGAAGCATCCATGTATGTAACGTACAACTTTTGCAAAAGAGATATTTAATTTAAATTAAAAAATTTATTACTTCATTCTCGTAGTATAAGTTGCTCTCGCAGGTGCATGTCAAGAAAATACAAGTTAAAAGTCATGTTCGTGACCATAAATTCAGTTTAACACTCAATGAACCCGTATTAAATTCGTAAAAAGTTGGTATTATGACAAATGTGAATTGCATTGGAAAGAACATATATTGTATTGAAAGGAACTTGTAGTGAAAGGAACATGTATTCTATTGAAATTGACATATATTGTAACTGAAAAGAACACAGATTGTATTGAAAGGAACATACATTGTACTGAAAGGGACACATAGTGTATTGAAAGGAACACATAGTGTATTCAAAGAACACATACTGTATTGAATGAAACAGATAATGAAGGAATACATATTGTATTGAAAGGAACATATTGTATTGAAGGGAACATTTATTGAAAGGAACACATATTGTAATGAAAGAAACATACATTGCATTGAAAAATAGTGATTCTGGCATAGCATTTTTTGTCAAGACAAAAGGTGGTTCTAAAATGCATAACTGGCTACTCTAATGAGAGAGAGAGAGAGAGAGAGAGAGAGAGAGAGAGAGAGAGAGAGAGAGAGAGAGAGAGAGAGAGAGAGAGAGAGAGAGAGAGAGAGAGAGAGAGAGAGAGAATCAATTGAAAATATGTACAATATGTCAATGTGTTATTCGTGCGCTTCATATGTCGGCAGAAAGTGTCGATGACGGATCACTGTACTTCCAAAAATGATTACATTCACATTACATTCCTGGTGTTTTCACTTTTTGTGGCCGCTGAAAGACGTATCAATGACAGTTTTGACTACTTCATGGACGTTGTCCACTAAAAGAGATTAGTTTACAGACATACTCATTGACAGTGTGCTTAATCAAGTCTTTCTTTTGTCCTTGCATCCAATTAATGGGACCGAATGTTAGATTTTACCCACGATTCTAAGCACTGATTCTCAGCAGAGAAATATATCTTTGCGTACTGTACGTTAAGTATTAATCTTCAATTTACAGGTATTAAAGAATGAAAGAATGAACCAATGCCCCGATTATTCTCTTCCTAAACTAAAAATTGGAGCATGAACCATAAACATGATAATATTTACATAACGTGTCATTTGTGGTCAGTCTTCTAACAATATCTGAAGTCTGTATTAATAACTCAAAGATAAGGATAAAAGTCGTACATGTCATTTTGTGGACAGATACCTGATTGTACATTAACTACTACTGCTTTGATGCAGCCAACTACTAGTTGTTTTTAATAATTATTTGTGTTTCAGTTCTAACATAACAAGTCAGATTATGGTAAGTTAAATAACAGTATCGTAAAGCATTCCGTTTTCGCCCTCAGGATTGCACAATGGATATGTGTGATGTCGCTGGAATTGACAATCTCATCTATCCATGGTTGATTATGATCACTGGGTTCTGTGCGGTCTTCAGCTTTGGTGAATCTCTTTCAGAAAAATATCGATACGAAAGTTAAGATGCATATTCACATCCACACCCACCCACCCATACCCACCACAGGCTATCTTTTTCCCTCTTACTTTTAAGATATAGGGTTTAGATTTGGTGTGGGCTCATTGAGTTTTAGTTTTATTGAATCATTGAACATGACATTGTTTTCTAACTTGTTTATCTGTGGCAAGTTCGCTATTGACATGTTGTATATTGTATTCAGCGCAAGATTTGGAACACCATTTTGGAGATTGATTATAAATTTAGTTTTTGCTGACCAATAGGACAGACTTGTATGTGGCATAAACATTCTTCACTTTTATAAAAGGTACCGTTATAATTATCTACTTATTTTTGAAGTCTTCAAAAAATTGGCATTTTCTTTACGGGTCGTGCAAATTTCATTTGCGTTACAATGACATTTTCCAAAAGAGCATACACTAGTATAAGTCTAGCCCACAGTTCTGTATACTATTCATCACCTGAAAAGTAATTTTTGTACAATATTTACATTCTTACATCTTATTAGTTGTCGTGAGATCTGTGGGAGGATTGAATCCGCAACAGTTAAGTCTCTGCAAATTAAATCCAACAAATTAGATATCCTCAAACTTTTATTGACATCTGGAAACTGGAAAAATATTCAAGAAGTAATAACATATTTATTATACAGTATGGCATCTAACAAATACCAAACGTCGATACCATGAACTGCAACGGCAAGAAAAAAAAAGATTCCGTCTAGCCATCATGTCCATACGAAAAGTGGATCAAGACGTTCCGGGATTTTAGTCCATTTTAGTCCAGTTTTCGTCCTTCTATATGCTTTTAATCAGCAGAATTCCAGAACGTTGTTATCAAGCAAGTTATATTTGGTGAGCAAATATTTACAGCATTGCAAGCAAAATGATCGAAACATAATTCGTGAGATTTCAGATCATTTAAATCTGATCTATGATATATTTTTAAAAATAGGCCTCATTAGATTGTACATAAAATTTTAAAGTTTTGATCAAAATGTGCATAAAAAATTTGTATGCATTTTTTGTATCCGTCTCTACCAAAGCCCTTATCAGGTTGGTTGTTTTGGCGATGATGGTGTGTTTGACGTCATGTTTTAGCACATTAGGGGCCATACATAACGGTCTGTATGTCTGGTGGAGGAAGAACCAGGGAAAATCGCGCGAGGTACTACCGATCTACAGCAAGCTACAGGCAGGCCTTCTCATATAGGCCTACATACGTTGGCCGAGCCCAGGACTTGAACCTCCAACGACAGAGGTGAGCCACCCTAGACCCCATTTACGTGACTGGTGTAAATTAGCTTTCTAAATACCTCATAACCAGAAATTTTGAGGTAGTCAAGCTTTCGTTTGTTTTGTTTTTGGTTGGTTTTTGTTTTTGTTGTTGTTGTTTTGTTTGTTTTTTTTTTGGTTTTTTTTTTTGTCTGAGTGCAAATCAACAGTTCAAATTTAATAATAATAATAATAATAATAATAATAATAATAATAATAATAATAATAATAATAATAATAATAAAAATTTTCAGTTTAGACAAAATGTAGCAAGATTACAATTTAGAAAGTGTTGTTTACATAATCATTTACAACGATAATATTTAAATTCACTGATAGTTTCAAATGATTTTATATGGTCCTTTCGATGCTAGATTTTTTTCAATTTCTAGGTGTCTGAATTCTATATATTGCCTTGACAAAAACCAAGGCCCCTGTGCCTCTAGCCACCAATGGTTTAAGTTATGATGGAAGAACAGTGTTTGAGATGGTGTTTTTTTTGTTGGTCTCTTTTTTAAAATTTCAGTAACTGTTTAATTTCATGGAACAACAAATTACTTTGTGTTAAACCTGCTACAAAAATGTCCTCAGCGTCTTACTGATAAGATGGATACTTAGTATCGAATCATATATTGCTGTTGACATGTCATGCATAAACGATGCGTATAATTTTGTAATATTCGCCATTTGACAAAGCTGCTTTGTACTCGATTAGTAAGAACTTCTTTACCGAAAGGAGACAGCGTACGTTAGATTGGTATAAAACAACGCAAAGTACTTATCATGTGACACTGGTGCACACTGACGAGATAAATGTACTAACTGACCTATTTTGCTTTCATTTCTTTTGCTTACTCCCATATATTTCGTTCATGCACTTTAATATTCATATCTTTATATATATATATATATATATATATATATATATATATATATATATATATATATATATATATATATATATATATATATATATATATATATAAACACAGAAGAGTAAACATAAGCTGAGTGCCCATTTTTTTAATCCTGTAATTTTAATTGTTTACTATACTATGCTAAACATATTCTTGAATACACGCGTGTAAACCAGTGCACGTATTTATGCATATACAGCAGGTACCATTGCGCGCAGTTCTGGAGTCCTGTTAATTTGTATACATTTTCACTCTTTACAGAGCACGTGTTATGCGTATATTTTGAAACATTAAACCATGCAGAACAGAGGCAGGATCAGCGGATCATTGCAATATGCTTGACTACGGTTACATTCCTATCAAAGCACTTAATCCACAGGAAATCCAGTGCAAAATTTTCAGAGTTTCCAACAAAGTTAAGATTCTTTGATCACCAAGCATATGTAATGAATCCCAGTTCTACTATAAGGTTACATTTGGATTTAATTTGTTTTGTTCGGTCTGGAAATTTTCTTGAACTAGCCCACTCGATCGGAACATCGCTCAGCCATTTCCGTCAGGTCGTGAAATAATCTCGGAAGTAGTTGCAGGAATACTCATGAATTTGATGTGTTTGGTAATTCACCTTTGGCGGAGTCCACGATATATGTTACAAGCCGAAGTTGTTCCTAATGTTACTTTTTCTCCTTCCACCGCCAGTGTTCAATGTGAACAAAAATAGTTTAGAATATACTTCTCAATGGCGACGAATTGTATCCGACGTTTCTTTCTCGTCTTGATGGAAAAAGGCCGAGAATATTTCGATTGTTTGCCCCTTCCCAACCTGACTTCATCTGCTGTCTGGACACCTATTTGTTTCGTCCTAATTATGTCATTCTAATGCTAACTCACTGGTTTAAATATTAGTTGCAACACATCTATATCCTAGATCATGCAGCGGTTGCGAACAGCGCTCCGCAAACGGGGCCTTTGGCACGAATTTTCGCCAGTTTAAGGGTACAAGAGACAGATTCCACGTACAAAGTTATTTCCGTATCCACCTGCCTAATACTCTCCCCCCATAAATAAAAGACACAAGTGAGGTCAAAAAGATCCATATAAAAACAAAGCGTTAGAATATTATTCATTTGAACTGACAAGTCAAATTCAATTCAGAGCAAAGAAAGTTTTTGCATCCTAACCCCAAACTTATACATGCATTTTTCACATTTAAAGGTCATTTCTGAAACCATGTGATGCTCATAGTGCTAACTAAAGCCCTTTCCTTTGCTGACATTTTGTTCTAAACAGCTTGATGAAATCCAAAATAGTTACCATAGAGGCAGTTTTGTTTAGATCTTTGACATGCCCTACATGATTGGATAGCTTTTCTTACTAGCCGATTACTGGCTTTTCACTGTCTACATATATATACCTCACATCAATTTAAAAACAACACAAATCTGAAATACCTAATTCACAAACATATCATATCCTTAATTATTGTATAATAATATCTCAACAAGTCAGGCCAAACCTTAAGCTAAAAAAATGATAGGGATTAAGTTTACGAAACTATTCCCCGCCATCAAAAAAAAAGTAAAAAAGAAAGAGCGTAAACGGTTTGGCTTCAACGGAACAATTCAATAAATAACGTTTAAACTTTTACCATCGTTGAAGAACAGCGATGGGAGCCTTTGATTTGCTGGCAAGATGAGTTGTGAAATGATAAGAACGTGAATGGATAAAATAAATACCATTTCAATCTAATCCTTAAGATTAAATATGACATACAAAAGATAATGATAAAGTTTTCCATTTAACTTTCATCTACAATTAAATTTCCTTTTATAAATAATAATGAGATGATAAGTTTACAAAAAATAGGAACAACAACAGGAAAACTAATAAAAATACAAATATTGTTTTCTTTTTAAATTTAGAATCAGGTAAATTAGTACAAAATATAATGTTTGCGGGGTGCTTTTCGCAACCGCTAGCTGATTTAGGATCAAAATATGCTACAATAAATGTTTTTTTAGATTATTGTGATACAATGCTCTAGTGATGATGGGGGTTAGGGACGTATTGCTAGTTTGTGTGCACTATGATTTGAAGGTCATATGATGAATGACAGCAGTAATGTGATAAAAAGAGACATTCCTCATCGTTGATCTACACTGGTAAAACATAACCATACACACACATAGGAATGTAAGAAAATGCCTTGCATACTTCAGGTCCAACTTCCATCATAGTTGGTCATAATTTTGAATAAAAATCTGCGATTTGTTATCATAAGTTCAAAACTATTTGCAACTCAGAAACTTTAAAAAGAATGACGTATTCCGTGCTCTTCTCGTACTTAAAATAATAATGGTCTGACCCATTAGATGCATTCAACTGCTGAATCTGTCATTAAACCTATCAAGTTTCATGGCAATTCTTAATTAAATGTTTTAAAAAGCAATATTTAGAATTCTTTCTTTTTTTTCTTACCTTACACCAGGGGTCGGCAACTTACAACACGCGTGCAACAAGGTGGCACGTTAAGAGCCACAAATATCGATTTTAAGTGTCCCTCTCTTACTGGTGGCACGAGCTCATTCATTTTGTAATCAATCCGGAAAAAGTGCCACGCTATGTAAAATAGGTTGCCGACCCCTGCCTTACACGTTAGTTAAAAACAATATTAGGATCGAAAACACCCTTTGGTTTAATCATAATCAACATCATTATTATCGTTATAGCATTGTCATAAACAACGCACGCCACACAGTGTCAAAACAGATAAGAACGACATACAACAACGTCAAAAGTTTTTTATTATGAAGTTAGTGTTCATTTTATACGAATATCGCACTCGTTTAATAATTCATTATGTCACTCTGTCAGCAGCTTGTGGCATATATTATTATTCAACTCGGTTAATACATTTAAGCTCTTTCATTACATACTTAAGTGTGAAATATAGATACTTACGGGTGAAATAAATATTCATTTTTTCATTCCTATATTTTCACATGTGAAACAAATAAATTTCCCATCACGCCATGTGCCTTAAAAAGTCGTATCTGCAGCAGCAGCAAAAAAAAAATAGTACTTTGTGAGCAAGAACAAAGAAACTGAAAATGCCTTACAATTCAGACATGAAAATTAATTTTTGATAAAGGAATTTGATCAGATGCCGTTCGCGTCTCTCTGAAGTTATTTCCACTAACATTCTTGCATTCTTGACAACAATAAACTGCAGTGGTGCATTGCTGACTCTGCTTGTTTTCAGATAGGGTCAAACAGTTTACAAAATGGCAACAATAAATGTAACTTACTGAGACAGATTAGGACAATCCAATCCTACCGCTTTCTTAAGTCACATATATTTATATAATAAGCATGTGAAGGTGACGATAACTTACGGCAAGCGGCTGTGGTATGTAGTAAGTTTAATCTGTCACACTTCGATTCTGGAGCAAGTTTGATATTCATAAAAAGAAAACTTTCTTTTCCTACGTTATTACCTGACATATTTCATCTTGTGGTACCAAAAACGTGATGTTGAAACTCGTGGCTTCGCCACTCGTTCAAATATCACGTTTTTAGTACCACACGTTGAAATATATTCAATATTAAGGTAGGAAAAAAAAACATCTTCTTTCTGTTAACGAAATCTCTCGACTGATCAATGTTTTAGTACTGGTCTCTTGACATTTTTAAGGAGATTACCAAAATAAAACATTCGTTACTTAAAAACTTTTTTCTTGCATTATTACGACACTTTGTTCTTAAAACAAGTAATATAAAAGATTGAGAAACAATACTCTTTGTAAAATTCAACAAATAATTTATTTCCCATGAATACAAAATGAAAATATAAAGAGAACTTACGGTATTGTGAATTAGATCCCTTATAATCATAGAAGTACTAAAACAAGTTATAACGAATAAAGTTCTGAATAAACTTTAGTGGTATTCCAAATAATTTATAACGATGAAGGTATCGTTGTGCCTGCAATGGTTGGTAGTCTCTAATCACTCATAACATGCTCAAGAGCTTCAGCAGTTATTAAGACACTGCGATGACTATCACATAGTTCACTCATTGTATACCAAGAATTCGAAAACTACAGTTGTTTTGCCTGTTTTTCAAATTTTATACAATTTTATAGATCAGTATCACTTTTGAGGCATGGGGAGTACTTATGGAAAGGGTCTTGTCCAAATACAAATTGTATTTATAAAAAAAAAATAATTGACTTTACATACCAGTCTTTACTTGACTTTACAGGTACTAGTCTGTAATTGACATTACAGGGAGTCTGTTGACAAATACTGGAGGCTAGTATATTGACATAAACGGGGTGATAGGGTGATGGGTAGTATACTGACACCACTACCAGTCTGAATCCATACCATGTTATTCCAGTTCTCACCAGTTCATTGATATGATTCATCAAATTGGTGCCATCAGACTGGTAATGGTATCGTCAAATTGGTGCCATCAGACTGGTAATGGTATCGTCAAATTGGTGCCATCAGACTGGTAATGGTATCGTCAAATTGGTGCCATCAGACTGGTAATGGTATCGTAAAATTGGTGCCATCAGACTGGTAATGGTATCGTCAAATTGGTGCCATCAGACTGGTAATGGTATCGTCAAATTGGTGCCATCAGACTGGTAATGGTATCGTCAAATTGGTACAACTCTTAACAAAAACGATTACATGTGTTTGATCTTCTGCGATATGTTCAAGGCTTTTAATTTGATTGGCAAGCTGATCTTTTGCAAAAAAAACCTGAAAATGCACTTTTGGAATGGCTTGTTCAAGCAGATATACCACTAGAATTTTAGGGCGGCTACTTTTCATTTTATTCATCAACGGTATTTCTGATAACATATTTAGTCTAGCTAGCTTATTTATAGAAGATAACTCCTTTGACATGTAGATCAAAATTTATACAAATATGGCAATGAATTTGAATATGGTTTTAACACTGATCTTGAGTCTCAAAAGACCTGGGCTGACCAACGTCTAGTAAAGATTGATCTCAACAAAACAAGTGAAGTGAAGTCCTCATTACTAATAGATGCTTAGGTTCCTTCTCTTGTTTAGTCTTTGACAACATAATGCTTAACTTTACTCTAGATTATCAGGATTTTTCCCAATTTCAGCTTTAGCTTTACTTTAGATGGTCCAGGGCTCTCTCCCAGGTCCAGTTTTTTTCAACGAAATACTTAGCTTCAAACGATGTGATAATAAACAGCTATGTGTATTTTTTAGTAGTGATTTGCAAACGGCCTTCATTTATACGTGTTATATGCAATTTTGTACCCAAAAGAGCTGAGAGCATTGGAATTAAAATTAACTAGGAAATCTTTAGAAAAAAATAGACATTACATTTATACGTGTACTTGTATGGCATGCAGATAGTGTCTGTGACGGTTGTTGTCAGGAAGACCGATGGATTAATAAAAGCTTCATTTAGAGGTAGCATGAATTGTTCCAGGACTTACCAGGAGTACCATAATTTTAAACTTGTATTCGAAAAATGGTTGGACAAAATTATACGAAAGACGAAACGTTAAAAACATTATGTATCTCTGATATTTCATGTCATCTGTAGGATCAATTAGTATCTTTCGATGTTGATCTAACAAGTTATAAATTTAAGAAATAGATTTCACGTTCAAAATTCAGTTTTAGAGTAAAAAAGGAAAGGATGTCATTTATTAATTTGACTTATCTTTGTGGAACAACCTTCCTATAAATTGTGTGTGTGATGAAAATTAGGAATAATTGTAGTGCTCAAAATTAAAATTTAATTATTAACCTGGTATAATTGTGCAAATGTGGCGATGTTCTTTCCATTTTCTTTATCTTGTAGCTGTTGTGCAGAACATCACAGGATCTTATTTCTAAATCTTAATTTCCCACTTTTGCCTGAAATAAGTAATCTACTGTTTTGAGCTTCATCTCAACTATCTCGTGACCAAAACTGTACAATATTTACAGCTGTTTAAGATTATTTGAGGAAACCAGATAATTTTCCTGGTGTATGTTTATCTATGATTGTTTACAATATCTTTGTAAATGGTATTATCTGTATTACGCATTTCCATGCGTTATACTCTCTCTCTCTCTCTCTCTCTCTCTCTCTCTCTCTCTCTCTCTCTCTCTCTCTCTCTCTCTCTCTCTCTCTCTCTCTCTCTCTCTCTCTCTCTCTCTCTCTCTGTGTACCTGGTGCATAATGCTAAGTACTCGGTTATTTTTAAATTTGATAAATTGTTGCACCATCTCAATAGCTTATTTAAGCTGGGAATAAGAAAAATGTTTAAAGTAAAATGCACAAATATTTTAATGCATCTAACGACTCTCGTTGATTAAATTCATGTGAATAGCTGATTTGACGATGACTCTCGTTGTTAGATTCGTCGGAATAATTGATCAGACAATGACAGGTCTGTTAAGTTCTGAGACCGAAAACAAGAGCTGGTGGCTGAAGTCACTGTTTAGGTATTTAGTTTTAGCAATTTTATTTATTATTTGTGGGTTTTTCTTTTCGCAATTTAATATGACAAACAATTTGGTAAATGTTATGTTTTATTTTCTCAGTGCTATCAAGAATAATTTAGTACTGGTGAACATATGTAATGTAAATTAACGATCTCTTCACTCTACAGTGGGCAATTTTAGGTACGTTTTGAACACTCTATGAGATAAGATAATCTAAAAGTTTAACAATTCTATTTTAAAAATTAAAGCTGATTAATGATATGAGTACACTAACAAGTGAGATAAAAATGAAACCAAAGTCAAAGTTAAATTGTTACCATTTGAGATGGATAATACACAGTATTGATTCATTTTCTATCAAATAGGGGATGGATAAAAGATTGGCATACAATAATAATTTAGAATAAAAGGAATCCCATCTCATTTTGAGCATTTGATGTAGACAAGAGATTTTTTTATTATAAAATATGTTCGTACATCCTTTTGTATACTTAAGACGTCAGGTAAATTTACTACACTAAATCTAAACCTCACCTGTGATTTAGGAAAGCCAAAGCAGCCTGTGATTTTCATCTGTTAAAAGTTTGACACGTTGATAAAAGATCGACTTAGGATGAATCAGAGAAAAAGATCGTAGTTAAATGTATTGTATTTTCCATTTGTCAATTTCAGGTGGCAACTTAGGGCGTTAAGCACAAATTAGTAACGTTGGTGACAAGCCCACGCGACATAGATTTCTTTCCATTGTCACGTCAAACTAACGTCGTGGACTGATTAATTCCTTTACATCTGTGTGGCGTAGAGTACACCTTATTGGTTTGGGCAGATACTAATTTCGTGCCCTCACGGACAGGTCTGATATTGACATACAAATATGTGATCTCCCATGTTGCCAACAGACGGCGAGGTCAGATCCCACGTACATATGGCAGCAGGTAGCAGGTTCTAGTGTGAGAACAAGAAGCAGATTTTTAAAATATTACAAAATACTGTCTGCACAATTATGATATTTGTTTTGGAATAAAACAATCACAGCCTTTATTAAAATCTCCAAAAAAAATAGGCGAATGTGTAGATGTATGGATAGATGAGATGCAGATAGGTGTAGGTTAATTGGTATATAGATGATGGATTTGTATATATATATATATATATATATATATATATATATATATATATATATATATATATATATATATATAGATATATATATAAATATATGTGTATATATATATAGATATATAGATATATATATATATATAAATATATGTGTGTATATATAGATATATATATATATATATATATATATATATATATATATATATATATATAGCTGGGGTGCAGTTAGGTTAATTGGTACAAAGATGGATATACGGATATGTACATATACGGATTTAAGTGTGCAGGTAGGTGAGTTGGTGTGTAGATGGATGTATATTGATGGATTTGTACATATATGCATAGCTTGGGTGCATGTAGGTGAATTGGTACATAGATGGATATGTACATATACGGATAGATAGTGTGCAGGTAGGTGAGTTGGTACATAGATGGATATGTACATATACGGATAGATAGTGTGCATGTAGGTGAGCTGGTGTGTAACTCGAATTGCAGATCTATGCATAAATACAGATATATGAGTTGGTATATACATGGACGTGTATATATATATATATATATATATATATATATATATATATATATATATATATATATATATATATATATATATATATATATATATATATATATATATATATATATGTATATATATGTATATATATATATATATATATATATATATATATGTATATATATATGTATATATATATATATATATATGTATATATATATGTATATATATATATATGTATATATATATTTGTTTTTATATATATATATATATATATATATATATATATATATATATATATATATATATATATATATATATATATATATATATATACAAGCATACATACATACATATATATATACATATATATATATATATATATATATATATATATATATATATATATATATATATATATATATATATATATATATATATATAACATGTAGGTAGTTGGGATAGTATATAGATGGATGCTTACCTGTGTGGATAAAATGGATGCAAGTAAATGTTTTGGAAGATATTAATATCCAAACAATTTAGGTCCTTGTATTGTTGTTGTTGTTGTTGCTGCTGTTGTTGCCGTGGGGCTTAACACCATTTTTCAGCACACGATAGACTGACTATACATGATGGCCAGTATTAATGGTGGAAGAAGAAACCGGGAAATCCCCGGAAAGAACCACTGACCCACGAGAAGCTACTGGCAAGCTTTCTCACATATCCGCATTCGCAGAATCCTAGACTCGAACTAACGCAGACGGAGGTGAGATGGCAGTGATCCGTAACAGAGAGTGCTTTAGCCCACTCGGGGCCCCAGGTCCCTGTATAACTAATATGTAACTACAAGGATCACCCAATCTTTCAATTTTCCCCTCTGGCATTTGTGCAAATTGTTTATTTTGTATCTGCAAGTTGTTCTTCCCTGACTTTTGTGTATAGTGTTTCTTTTATTTATGCAATTTGTTTTTCCCTGGATTTTGTGCATGGTGTATATTTTGTGTTTGCAAGTTGTTTCCCCCTGATTTTTGTGCATAGTATTTGTTTTGTCATTCTTCTCCTGGCTTTTGTGCCTAGTGTTTTTTATTTAAATTGTTTTCCCCTGATTTCGTATATAGTATTTACTTTGTGTATGTAAGTTGTTCTTCCAAAAGCAAGGAGCTTGATTACATGAAGACGTTGGAAAACTGTTCAATAATTGTGTCGTTACTACAAATGTTATAGCCTTATATAGGAGTTTTATTATATCCAAGTTTCATTATATCCAAGTATTATTATATCAAAGTATCATTATATCCGACGAACAATACTATATGCAACAGGCAAAGGATCATCACAATTGCTTTTGAAATATCCACTATTTTGTTTAAACCTGATTTTGCTATAAATACTTGTCTATACAGTAAAACTTCGATTATCCGTCAGGGCACGGGACCGATATCATGACGTATGAGAATAGACGGATAATAGAATATGTACATTAAAAGTAAAATCGACAGGGTTATCAAAATATCATAATATCTACATACGTACCTGTTTCTAATATTCTGACGCACAATGCCCTGACAGTTAACATAGACTGGGTGCCGGATAACTGTATAATGTAAAGGAGCAACTTAAAAGCAATATCTTAATTACAAGTTTATGATAATGTTAGAGAAAAAAAACTGCATTATAGTAAGTGGTTACAACAAGAACATATAAAACAAATGCCTTTTAAGTTGGTCCATAAATTGTATCATTACGTTTTGCCTGATTTTAAAATTAAAGTAAAAAAGTAATATAATAATACACTTTCTGCCATGTTAATAAAATTGCGATTGCTCAGTCTAAATGGATCCCGATTTATGCAGAGACGACAGTGATGTATTACCTAATTTACATGCATGAAAAACACGACTATCATAAATTGTTAAAGAATTTCTACTTAACATGACCTAACTTAGCGGTTATATCTTCCACAACTATATACGTCGAGTTGAATTTTGTTCATTTAAGCTGTAACTGTTGTTTCAGACAGTGTCTGCCTGTAAATCAACTTAAGATTTAAATGCATTTTATGTCTGCGCATCGTACTAAATCATGGTAGATCAGAAGGAAAATCGGGCAAGAGGATTTGCGATATATATATATATATATATATATATATATATATATATATATATATATATATATATATATATATATATATATATATATATATATATATATATATATATGTGTGTGTGTGTGTGTTTGTGTGTGTGTGTGTATATGAGCACAAATAATAATAATAATAATAATAATAATAATAATAATAATAATAATAATAATAATAATAATAATAATAATAATAACAATCTTCATCATCATCATCATCATCATCATCATCATCATCATCATCATCATCATCATCATCATCATCGTGACAAAAAGACCAAAGAGCATGCACTGGAAGAACGACAAACAACTTTTTTTTTGGCTTAATTGTTTATTCTCAACCGGATTAAGCAAATTTTCTTTTAGTTTGCTCCATACAGGTTTTACTGTTCTTCTTCAGCATATCTTGGGATTTTCTTGGACGTGATTCAAAGATTTAGATATTTGTTAACAAATCATTAGGACCTGGGCATCTAAATTACCTAAAAGTAAATTCAATATCTGGAAAAAAGAATTCGTATTTTCCTAATTAATAACTTTTCAGTATAGCTGACTGACACTTCTATAGTAGGTAACTGAAGTATTCTAAATATATTATGCGGAGGTAATAATTACAAGTATCCATTAGTACTTTGCTGTTATACTTCCTTCTCCTTTCTTGTACTTTCAATTCTATATCTGTCTATGCCTTTTTCTGTCTATTTGTCTCTTTGCCCGCTGATTTTGTATCTTCATAACTCTCCCTAAAACATCATTCATATCGAAAACAATATTACATTTTACTCATCAACAGTGTTATTACTGCATATACTTTGTGAGCATTGATATGATATACTTATCTACCAGCTTTTGTACATTTTTTGCTGTTTGCCTGACTCAGTTAAGACCAGAATTCTTGCTGAGATCTCCCAGTTTCCAGTATCCCGGTTAATGAACATTGACGAGGCGGGTGCCTGATTGGCTGATGGCAGCACACCATGGCGGGCCATGTGTCTGTTATCATAACATTCTCCAGAAATATGTACAACTACACTTGCCAAATTCTCCTGCGGAGTATCCGCATGGCACTGTCATATCTAATAAATGCAAATTTCCATATTGACTACAAACTGCACTCCCAAACTGTATGCATTCAGACCTCATGAGCGCACTTGCTTGTGTAAAACTTCCACACTGATTTTTGACGATCTAAATAGCTCAAACATCCCCTTGTAATGGTGGTCCAGAAACACAAGTCTGTTGTGAACAGGCTTTGTGTTAATTTATATGCTTGAAATTCAATCTACTACTACTACTACTACTACTACTACTACTACTACTACTACTACTACTACTACTACTACTACTACTACTACTCCTGCTGCTGTTACTACTACTACTACTACTACTACTATTAATATTACCACTAAAAATACTACTACTACTACTACTACTACTACTACTACTACTACTACTACTACTACTACTACTAATAATAATAATAATAATAATAATAATAATAATAATAATAATAATAATAATAATAATAATAATAATAATAATAATAATTGCAATGCAGTTTTATTAGCCTTGTTTCTTATTACTTGTACCAAAATTTGATGAGGAAAATGGTGCATGGTCTGGTCGTAAAGGTCTTGTATTTAACATGTATAACTGTCGAAGCGGGACTTTATCTGATTCTATGGTACGCGCATTTACTCATTTTACATTAAAAATTGATTGTTCTTTTAAAATTTAATAATAATTCTCTTTAACACAAGTCTTTTCAATCATGATTATTGAATACTATGCACCTGAACAGTTACCAAGAAACTTGCAGATGAAAATTATTTATCGCCATGGACTTTTGCAATGGTAGCATGTATTAAACTTGGGTCAAAATAAGAGCGCATCGAGAGGAATTGGTACAGTCTAGAGTAGTGCGATATTGTTTATCAATAGGCGTACCTTCATTGTGACATCACAGTGTGCAATTGTCTATAAGGATTTTACTGCATCACACCCTTTAGGATGATTTCGTCCAAAAATGTCTACGTATTATAACATTGATTTTGCCGTATGCACTTCTCGGGACATCTAAATAATGACCTTCGACAGAGATATGGATGTATACTAGTCCAAATGAAGTGAATTGTTGCCACTTAAAGGTATGTAGAATCAAATTCTAAAACATTACAGTCATTACAGAAATAGTCGGTGTTTAATGCATACATGGCCCGTGTGACTTGGGGTTTAACTGGGGATGGATGTAATAAGTGAATATTACAGCTGAAAATAGATTTCCTCTGCTGTTTTAATAGTTATTTGTGTGTCCATTGACATGTTGCCAGTGTTGTACGAGCTAAATGTTTCAGGTCATCCTGGCATATATAGATATCTGGCTATACAAATCTGGCGAGAAACAGCTTTTGTACTTAAAAAAAAAAAAATATTTGTTGCCTGAGTAAAATGGAAAATGTTTTCACCTCAGTTTTAATCGTCGTTTCTAGCCTTCAACATTGGGTTGGTAGTTGACAAGCCCCTTCGTAAGAAAAACAAACCCAAAAATCCACTATATCTGATGAGAAATGTAATTCTGCAAAACCGTAATGGCTAAGACTGCTGAAACATACCACCTACCGTTTTACATGTGTGTCTGTTCCCAGAGACATGTGCCAATATTTTATGAGCCAAATGGTTCGGGCTCCCCATTATAATGGTGGCCTGTCAGAAAAGCCGATGCATAAAGCACCAAATTTAGTGAGAAAATGGATTATGTTAAACTGTACTTGCTTGTGTAAGAAAAACAAGTCCACTAAAATTTTAGAGTCTGCACATGTCCATGGACAGGTATCAAAGTTTGATCAGCCAAATGGTTTATGCTCTCTTCGTAAACGTTGTATGCATGAGAGGTTGATGCCGTAAGTCTTTTTATTATGTAAGAGTTATGAACAATACACCTTTGCAGTTTCTTTCTAATCGTGCGTGTTTGAGATGAGTTGGTCAGACCCTATTGTCGTGGCTGCGCGTCAAAGACGTGCAAAAAAGCCTTTTCAAGTAAAACAAACCAACCAAACAACAATAACAGGCTTAATACTAAATTTAGTTTATTTATCTAAAACTTCTAAAACAAAATAAGATGTCCCCCGGCTATTTTAAAAGCGTACTTCGTGTCCATAGATACGTTTAACAAATTTTAAAAGCCAAATGTTTCAAGCACTTTCTTTAAATGCAGCATGTATTATAATCTGAGGAACCATGATGTTTGCTGAAAAAGAAATTCTTTTTGCTAAGTCGTTTTCTGAGAATGCTTAAATTACATTGCTGCTGCTGCTTCAATAGGCATTTTGAATCCGGCGATATTTGCTGAGATTTGTGGAGGCAATTTGCTCAGGCTTCTCAATATAACGGTTGCATGTAAGAGAAGCCCTAGATGGATAATAAATGTCATAAGAATATGCTGCTTCGGTGTGTTTGTTAATGAAACTACTCAAAAGATATTTCCCTGCTGTTTAAGAGTCTTCTTGTACCTTGCGACATGGTGTCAGTATTCGACAATCTGAATAGCTCAGTCTCCATTCTCATGTCTGAGATAAACAAGAAGCTCTTTAAGATTTAATGATAAAGATGCTTGCACTAATTTGTGCTTGTCGTCTAAGACTTCTGAAAATCTTTTTTTATATTGCTGCTTAAAAAGATTGTGTTCCGCAAAATTATGCTAAAAAGGACAGTTACTATTGATTGCTACACCGTGAAACTTTCAACATATCGGTTCATACATTGCTGCGTGGAAGAATAAACAATGTATCTAACGCTACCATGGTCAGGCTAAACTGCAATCTCTCTCTCTCTCTCTCTCTCTCTCTCTCTCTCTCTCTCTCTCTCTCTCTCTCTCTCTCTCTCTCTCTCTCTCTCTCTCTCTCTTAGTGTGTCTTAGTTTGAATTTTAACGTAGCTTTAACAATTTTCGGTTATATCGTTACGATGTTTGTAGTGTAGCAGTTTATACTGATATCTAGCAATGGGACATCATATCTCAGACATGTAGCATCATGCCCCACCCAGTCACACTGGAATGACCAGTCGTAACACTAATCTCTTGATGTTGAGGGACAAACGAGGTAACTGCTAGTACATTTCTATAACTATCTGGTATGACTCGCTTGGGTTTCCGCGACCTCTCGCATCCGAGGCGGACGTTTTAAACACTTATGCCACCGGATTGGTCATATGATTTTGTTATATCCTTATATCAAGACGCTTGACAAGAATAACTGACAACAAACATGTTTACAGTATAACATTGTTAAACAAAGAGTTAATAAAGACTAAACAGAGCTTGTGTTTTCGACTCTGAAAGATTCGTATTCAAAATGAGGACTAAGACAGGAAGGCGGGTAGCAATAGACCCATGAAAATATTTAGTTTACTTGGATCGTGAGTCAACTATAGCATCCTTCGTTTTGCATTCTGTTCCAATTATTTATTTTTTTTTATAATATTGGGAAATTTTTTTAACAAGTGCCAGGTTCTTCCTCCACCGGTTATACCGCGATCTATAGTCTATCTTGTGCTAAGAAATGGTATTAAACCACAAAAATGACCCAGCGAACAACAGCTCTTAACGACAATCAATGAAAATATGTGCATGTTATTTGGCAATATGTCCAAAGCATTTGGAAAGCTTTCGCAGGCGGACTATCGAACCAAATACACATGTACTTAGAGGGAGAGAAAAGACCGATCAGAACATTTATTGCCAACTTAACTTATGGCTAACATTATATCAAAGAGATTAATAAAAATACAAATGAGTTATGGTGTTGGAAATTCGGATAGAAAAAAGTTATAGAAAACATATTGGGAAGAAAACCTATAATCGATAACTATTCTGAGTTTACGAGTGAATAATTATTAAACTCAAACTTCTTTTCAATTTCCTTAATCTAAAATGTAAGTCAACATCTGTGTAATTGATCAAACTGCATTTTAGGTGGGAATACACCTGATATCGTAAGTTTCAGTAGACGTTAAAGTTGCCGAACGGATTCTCATCCCACCTTCGGACTGAGTAAAGATATAAAAAAAACAATGTCAGGCGTAGTATGAACCTACTTAACAACTGAAAAAAAATGGTTCCATAAGGCCTGTTTAAAACACAACACTTCATCATCTAAGAAGGCGACTTTCAGTAACATCGAGAGGACTGTCAAGTCCGATGCAAATTCAGATATTTGCAATAATCTTGACTGAGGAACAAACCAGTTGAGTCCTTCACAGATAGGAATGATATGACAGACTTCTTCGATATGTTGAATACAATATACATGCCACCACCAGCAGGAACATCAGATGGTATACCAGCCTGCAAATTATCTCCAGATATGTGGCTTTAGGAAAAGAAGGCTGATAATAGACATGATGTCTGCAGCTTGTCAACTCCTGGAGAAAAGACAATACCAACCCATGTATGTAACATTCGTCGACATAACAAAAACCCTAGATATAGTCAGTTGTGGGGGCTTCTGGAATACCATGGCAACATTTGGCTGCGAATAGAAAATCGTCTTTATGGTACAGTGATGAGTCATTTTAACTATTCCTAATCACTAACGGAGTCAAGCAAATCTACGTGTTGGCCCCAACACTCGTCAGTTCGATGTTCAATGTAATGCTTACAGATGTCTTCCATGACTGACACTGAGGTCGAGATCAGATGTTAATAACGATGGAGACTATTGGCAAAAACGATGTTGCAGGAAGTGGCTGTTGATAATCCATTATCTGAGGACTGTTCCAGGAATGACAGCCCCGAGTCTGACATGCAAGTAGGGATCATTTTTCTTCAGCCTGTGGCAATTTCGGTCACGCAATCAATATCATGAAGACTCAGGTGAAGCCATAGGGAAGCCTTGAAACAACGAATACTTAGTTTAAAAGCATAATAATAATAATAATAATAATAATAATAATAATAATAATAATAATAATAATAATAATAATAATAATAATAATAATAATATTATTATTATTATTATTATTATTATTATTATTATTATTATTATTATTATTATTATTATTATTATTATTATTATTATTATTATTATTATTATTATCAATTAATCTAAGACACGATGTAATGCCCAGGATATTGGTAATTTCAGATGGAAATTTCATCAAATTCGTAAAATATGTTTAGGCCTTGAACATAAATCTTTTGATAAATCTTTTGTTTACCGTTTATAACCGTTAAAAATACGTAATACTAGCAAGATCTTGAACCGCGAGTTAAATAATCTCAAGGAGAAAACAAGAAGACTTTAAAGACTCCCTTAAGTCATCCTTTAAATGTATCTACATTGGCCCTGAGTCTTGGGAAGATAATCTTAATCCCATTAATATTAAAGCTACAGAATAAGCTGATAAGAATTACAGCGCCAGTGCAGAAAGCTAACAGCTGAATTGCACTGCATCATCTGTTGCTCCAGTAACCCTACGCTCCTGTCGATATTTCAGAGAACAAACTGGTTTTCGTCAGTACCCGCGTGTTTACAGATATCAACCTAGTTAGTGATATACTACGAACTGGAAGGACAAACAACATATTTATCAACTCACAGTATTTGTATGTTGTTGTGTATATTTAATTTGCATTATTTGTTAGCTTTTAGGATGTGCTGTGGTTATGTAAGTAATCCCTTTTTTAGATAACCTTTTCCAAAATCAGTGGCGTTTTGCAACATTGTTTACCTTGCTCGGACTGAAGGATATATATTAGGACTATTATCGTGGTCTGTGTCAAGGACATTGTGTTTACGGTATTCTTTTTTAGAATTGTAAAAGAAGATCTAATTATAACTAAGGTTATCTTGTAAACGTTTTTAATAGGTAATAGTTTGTTTGTTTTTTTTTTATAGAAAATGCTTAGTGTGACCTACGTCAGGTAGAGGAGGGGGATACAATCTTTTTTTACGGAAAAAAATAATTTTATTCAGTAAGTAACATCTGAAGCAGAAATCAGTCTTATAGTTGTGTCCAGTGATTCATTTGGGCTGAAATTTATTTTTTCAAATTATTTATTCACAAGAAATGAAAAATCTTAAACAATATTGATAGAAGTATATACTTTAATTTATACTTAAATTCAAATTCAAATAAATATGTATAATTGGATATTATTATTGTGATTCAACAAAAGACTGCACAGCATTGCCATTCAGGCCATGATAAGCACATCAACACTTTCAGCTTTGAATGTATTTTGGAATACGACTAAAAGTTATTCAGAACATTAACGACTAGGACTTGTGTACGAAATTCTAGGATTATTTGGAATTTAATTCGCAATTTGTATACAACGCTTTTTGACAAATATCAATGTAAAAATGTTATAAGATTAACAACTGTTAAAAAAGCAAGGCTATTTTGTCTTTTTAAGAGCTGTGATAACAAATCAATATATTTTTTCAGCTTTAAAATTGCAAAGTGCACGAATCGTTTCAAGATATTTTCTGCTTCTCATCGCTGAACAACTTCTTGGCATTGCAGTTATTATAAATTGAACATTTAGATCCCTCCTAAAATGTAGATGTGTGTGTGTGCGTGTATATATATATATATATATATATATATATATATATATATATATATATATATATATATATATATATATATATATATATATATATATATATATATATATATAGCTTTAATAGAACTTTAGATTTGCTTGAATAAAGTGTCACTGATATTAAATTTGGTATTGCTGACGACGTGACATTTTTATTGTTACTTGTAACTTAAGCTATCATTTGCTACCTGGAATTTACTTATCTAGACTACCGATGTGTGCAGGCGGTAGCCCTCATTTAGTGTCATTGTCAACAAAATTGATAGGCAGGCACTACGCTCAGTTTTTATACTGCAGTATTGTGTTTCAAAATATATATTAAATAATTTCTTTCAAAATCGCTTCTAGAAGGGCTGTTTTATTTAATTATTATCTCAGTTAGATATCATTTTTAAACAGAAAACAAAACTTCGAATAATTTTACTCAGTTTTACTTTAAAATTTATTTGGTGAAAAAAAATATTTATCTAAAAAGTTGTGTTAACAACGGACAGTCTCCTGTTCCATTATTACTATAACACTACTATTACTATTTAATATGAACAACGATCATAATACAAAGTAAAATATTCACACCATCAAAATGAACAGGATGAAATAATCAATTATATTGTCGATCTTCGCAAAGTTAAACTGACACAAAAGACTAAACGCAGCTTGAGAAGTTTTATTTTCATTTGACCAGAGGTAATGCCTATCAAAAACTTTTTGTTGGTCTGTTTGTTTCTATCACTTTGTCAAAGCATTCAACAACTAATATCAAATTGATTTTCCGGATAACAAAATAAATTTCTCATGTTTTCTTGAAATTGATCTATTGTACCTATCATACAGGTTCATTATATTAGTGTCTGGACTTGTCCACTGCTTGTCCCTCGGGGGCCTAATGTAGTATTGAGGTTTCCTGGCCTATCCATCTAACTCAGTTTTGAAAATTTGACACGAGTTTCTTTTGCCGTGGTCCAGTCATGTTGACAGCACGAGTTTCTTTTGCTGTGGTCCAGTCATCTCTCTCTCTCTCTCTCTCTCTCTCTCTCTCTCTCTCTCTCTCTCTCTCTCTCTCTCTCTCTCTCTCTCTCTCTCTCTCTCTCTCTCTCTCTCTCTCTCTCTCTCTCTCTCTCTCTCTCTCTCTCTCTGATATATACTTAGTCCCAAAATCACAAGTAGAAATATAAATGTACAAAAATCTTAGGAAATAACTGAACAAGCTTTGTAACAATTTCCATATTACTATGTATGTATGTATGTATGTATGTATGTATGTATGTATGTATGTATGTATGTATGTATGTATGTATGTATGTATGTATGTATGTATGTATGTATGTATGTATGCATGCATGCATGCATGCATGCATGCATGCATGCATGCATGCATGCATGCATGCATGCATGTATGTATGTATGTATGTATGTATGTATGTATGTATGTATGTATGTATGTAAACAACTCCATTTACGTACTTATTTTACTTAATTGACGTGCGTCGTTTAGGTTTGGGGTGCTCAGCTGGTTCCAAGAAAAATAAAATATCTTGATAATTACAATTGTTCGCAATCATATACTAGTAATGTAGGACAGTATTTTGCATTTTCAAAAACATATCTACATTTATATTCTTAAGATGGCGCTCTACAGTTTCGTATTTAGCATAGGGTTATAATTTTAAAGAAAAAGAATTTCCCCGGGTTTCCTCATTAGTTATACTGGCTATTTAAAAAAGACTTTGTATATCTTAGGTATTGTTCATAGAATCTTTAATTCCTTTTATTTTGGTGTATGATTCATGGGTGTAATATGGGTTATATAGTATACAGCTTGGCCTTACTTCAGATGTTCACTTTTCAAAAAAAGTGCTAGCTCTACTTGCTCATTTTCACTTCCCGAACTTCAGAGGTAAATTGTAAAAAAAAAAAAAAAAAAGAGCCGATAACTTTTTTTTTTTTAATTTTATGCATTTGGTATATCATTCATTGCACTTTTAGAAGCTGGTATTGTTTAGTTTAACAAAATTAATTTTCCCTATTTTAATAGCTACCAAGGATAGTGTACTTTAGACAAATTCAGGTTGTTTTTTGGAACAAAAGTAGCAATTATATTATTTAGCAGTGTACTAAGATCATTTAAAATTTCCAAAAGTACTATATCCAAAGAAATTTTAGCTACAGTCCATGAAAGTAGTATATAGGTATGCCAACATTCTCTCCACTGTGCATGTTTAAAATGCAAACAACTTCACCTTACATACATCACTATCTCAAAAGTACATAATAACTGGTGAGCGCCACCCAAATGCATAAGTGTTACTCTGTTTTGGTGAATATATACTTAATACATAGTAAACTTTATTTTTTTTAAATGTCCATCTTTGAGTACTGCGTAAGTATTCCAAATTCAACTTAACATATGGAAACACACCAGGAAGTGATATGCAAATACACAATGCTATTTATATAGTGCACTAGGCGGACGTTTTACCTCGTGTACTCACCACCTCCCCTTGTTAGTATTAATACGACTTGTTAATTTCTTAATTTCTTTTTTCAGTCTACATATTCAATGATAATAAATGAATAACCTGACAATATACTTCGTCTTGACTATCCCCACCCCCATCTTGTCGCCCTAGGCGGTCAACTATTTTTGCCTATTGGGATAAACCGACCTTGCCGATACGTACTATTATTTAAAAAAATATCAAACATATTTCGTACAATAGTTGATCACATCATCATAAACTATAAATTATGTAACGAATGCTAACTTCAATCTTGTGAAATCGGACTGCACCCTTTTTTCGATATTATTTCTGCAGAAAAACCCGAAACTGTTCCGAATGAGTTGAATGAAGAGCTTGACCATAAATGTCAAGATGGCTTCACTACCGCCGAAATACAGGGAAGTAGACAGTAAGAGCCAATCGCCGAAGGGATATTGAGGCTTGTGAGTCGACCTGTTCTCTCTCGTCCAGTAGAACATCACCCTAGGGTTTGTCGATAATCTGGAACATATATTTTTTTTAATCAAATTAATGCAACTTTGATGCCTCCCAATACCATATAGAGGGTGTTTAAATAACGACTGTCAAGCGTTTAAATAACGACTGTCAAGTCAGCACAAACATTTTATTTATCCAACTTCCTTATTGTTGCACGATGATTGGCCGTAACTATTTTTATTAGCCGTGGAAAAGATAAAATAAAAGTGACGCAATGACAATTAAAAGGTCAAGTAGCTTTATTATTCTTTATCTATCATTCCCTACGGTTGTTTTAAGTAAGGAGTCTTCGTGTCTATCTTTAGTTCTATCTCCTATCTACATTTTGGTAATTAAATGTCAACATTATGGTGATTATATGTCAGCTAAAATTAATCAGTCAAGAAACAAAACCAGTGTAATAAATGGTTCTAGCTAACTTTATCAATGAAAGTTTATCTATAGTCGGACAAGTAGAAAAAAACACCTTATTTTGATTACACACACGATGAATAAAAGCCAATATACCCATCAATGTATTCAGCATTTTTGTTTATGTCAACAGTTACTTATTATTATTATTATTATTATTATTATTATTATTATTATTATTATTATTATTATTATTATTATTATTATTATTATTATTATTATTATTATTATTTCCAGGGGAATTTCTTAAAATGTGTAATTGGATTATATCCAAGAAATATTTTATACGCGAATATTTGCTTCCAAAACATAGCTGTCCCTTTTTGTGGTGAATTTGCATGCATACAAAGATGTGAACATTTTTACCTACCTGCCTGCATACATACATACATACATACATACATACATACATACATACATACATACATACATACATACATACATACATACATACATACATACATACATACATACATACATACATACGTACGTACGTACGTACGTACGTACGTACGTACGTACGTACGTGCATACTTGGTAACAACACTTCTATTGATCTTAGTCCATATAAAGATCGTACTGAATCACTCTTTGAAAATTAACAACTATTCGTTGTCACTTCTATGGTCTAGACGTTAGATGTCAAGCAAGCATGAACCTTTGTCTCAATATTCTTTTCCTTAAATTGATCCGAAGTTGGCCGTGTGATAAATCGATAGATCAGTCACAATCAATCACTAGTAAAGGAAATATTTCTTAATCGATGCGAGCGTGATCACGTTTAAACGACTTTGTTCTGCCTCTTGAGTAAGTATTTAAATAATGTTTTTCTGTTCTTATTGTTTTGTTTATGTTTTAAT